>JAEQBA010004174.1:0-237369 GCA_019434445.1 Phalangium opilio
TAACCAATTTTTGCTCAATAAATTTACCTCATTTTCTTTTTTACAATAAACTAACGTCTAATAATTTCCCTGACGACTCGAATTACAACAAAGTTTAAAATTGTCACGAAGCGCCCAACGTAGGGCTCGACCCCATGTTCCGGAATTTAGGAGTCTCGTGCTCTACCGACTGAGCTAGCCGGGCTTGTATCCATGCATTTTAAATGAAATCCAGTAAATGAACAATCTTTTGCGAGAATCTAGAGTTTTAAGTATTGGCAAAGTTCAAAATTGTTGATTAGCGCCCCAACTTGGGCTCGAACCCACGACCCCGAGATTAAGAGTCTCGTGCTCTTCCGACTGAGCTAGTCGGGCTTGTATCCATGCATTTTAAATGAATTCCAGTAAATGAACTATCTTTTGCGAGAATCTAGAGTTTTAGTGTATTGGCAAAGTCCAAAATTGTTGATTAGCGCCCAAACTCGGGCTCGAACCCACGACCCCGAGATTAAGAGTCTCGTGCTCTACCGACAGAGCAAGTCGAGCTTGTATCCAAGCATTTAATGGAATTTCAGTAAATGGGTTATCTATTGCGGGTATACTAGTTTTAGTGTATAGGCAAAGTTCAAATTCAAGAAGCTCCCAACGTGGGGATCGACCCCAGACCCGCGATTAAGAGTCTCGTGCTCTACCAACTGAGCTAGCCGGGCTTGTATCCATGTATTTTAATTGAATTTCAGTAAATGGGTTATCTATTGCGGGTATATCCCGTTTTAGTGTACGGGAAAACCTCAAAATTGTTGTTTAGCGCCCAACGTGGGTCTCGAACCCACGACCCCGAGATTAAGAGCCTCGTGCTCTACCGACTGAGCTAGCCGGGCTTGTATTTATGCATTTTAACTGAATTCTAGTAAATTAACAATCTTTTGCGAGAATCTAGAGTTTTAGTGTATAGGCAAAGTTCAAAATTGTCACGAAGCTCCAACGTGGGGCTCGACCCCAGACCCCGCGATTAAGAGTCTCGTGCTCTACCGACTGAGCTACCCGGGCTTGTATACATGCACTTTAAATGAATTCCAGTAAATGAACAATCTTTTGCGTGAATCTAGAGTTTTAAGTATTGGCAAAGTTCAAATTGTCACAAAGCCCAACGTGGGCTCGACCCCACCGCCCCGAGATTAAGAGTCTCTTGCTCTACCGACTGAGCTAGCCGGGCTTGTATCCATGCATTTTAAATGAATTCCAGTAAATGAACAATCTTTTGCGAGAATCTAGAGTTTTAAGTATTGGCAAAGTTCAAAATTGTTGATTAGCGCCCAACGTTGTTCTCGAACCCACGACCCCGAGCATAAGAGTGTCGTGCTCTACCGACTGAGCTATACGGGCTTGTATCCAAGCATTTTAATTGAATTTCAGTGAATGGGTTATCTGTGGCGGGTATCACTAGTTTTAGTGTACGGGAAAACCTCAAAATATTTGTTTAGCGCCCAACGTGTCGCTCGACCCCACGACCCCGAGATTAAGAGCCATGTGCTCTACCGACTGAATTAGCCGCGCTTGTATCCATGCATTTTAAATGAATTCTAGTAAATGAACAATCTTTTGCGAGAATCTAGAGTTTTAAGGCTGGTTTTCACGAGATCGAAATTTGCCGCAAAATTCCGCTTTCTCGCACCGAAATTTTGCTTATCACTGCGGCGAGAGGTTTTCACAGAGCCGTTTTTTCGGCGAGCAATATTTTTTTCTCTCCCTTTTCTGTCGTCTGCTTTATTTTATTTTTTATTGAACTTCCATTTTTAGAGAATTCCGTATGTCTAGCAGTCTGGGAAATAGCACACTTCCTCTGGTCCAAAACCAGTTTATTAATTGCTTGGACTAGTTTTTTAATTCAAGAAGTGGGGGTTACTGGTCCTCGGGACCAGTTTATTAATTGCAAATCTATAGGAGAGCAAAGGCTGGGACCAGTTCGGAGACCAGTTTATTATTTCGGACGCTGGGGGTCATTGGTCCCAAGGACTAGTTTAAAAAATATCCCTATTTCCCAGACTGATGTCTAGCCTGTTTTTTCCTCTCTTCTTTCAGTAGTCTGCTCTATGGTCTGCTTGATTATTTATTTATATTCCCAAAATAAAATGGATAACAATAGCCAAGCATTAATTAGAGCCAATTTAGGAGTTATTAACCTTGCGGTTATAATATTGGCTACTCAGGTGTTAAATAGGAATAATCGCAAGTATAAAAAATCCATATGGGTGAGAAATATATTTCGAAAGAGAAAAGAACAAGGCTGTTTTTCTAATCTCATCAGAGAAATGAGGAATCTTCTCGATAAAATCTTCATTGTTCACATTCTTTTTTAAAACTCTCAACTTCATCGCGGCCGCCATTTTATTTTACCAAAAAAAAAACCCCCAAAAGATCGAGAAACGACGTCAGAGTGACGTACGATCATACGGCCCTATTATTGGCTGCGACAATATTCGGCGGCCAAAAAGTAGAGCTCCAGTCTACTCCGGCGAAAAGAGACTTTTCGGTGGCGGCAGGTTTTCGCCCGATTTCGCCCCGATTTTCGCCCCGTGAAAACCGGCTTTTAGTGTATTGGCAAAGTTCAAAATTGTCACAAAGCGCCCAACGTGGGGCTCGACCCCACCGCCCCCGAGATTAAGAGTCTCTTGCTCTACCGACTGAGCTAGCCGGGCTTGTATCCATGCATTTTAAATGAATTCCAGTAAATGAACAATCTTTTGCGAGAATCTAGAGTTTTAAGTATTGGCAAAGTTCAAAATTGTTGATTAGCGCCCAACGTTGTTCTCGAACCCACGACCCCGAGATTAAGAGTCTTGTGCTCTACCGACTGAGCTAGTCGGGCCTGTATCTAAGCTTGGTCTAGGAAGGGACGTCCACACTAAGTCAACTCTCGACTTATTTACAGGTGGGCCCCTTTACAATGCATAGAGGGGTGGTGGCTAGCCCCTATGCCACAGCTAACCTACAGCACCCTATACTAACTATTACCGTTATCGAAGCATTTTATTGAATTTCAGTAAATGGGTTATCTGTTGCGGGTATCTCTAGTTTTAGTGTACGGGAAAACCTCAAAATTCTAATTTAGCGCCCAAGGTGGGGCTCTAGCCCACGACCCCGAGATTAAGAGTCTCGTGCTCTACCGACTGAGCTAGCCGGGCTTGTATCCAAGCATTTTAATTGAATTTCAGTAAACGGGTTTTTACCTCTCCGTGTGACGTAGTCCAGGAGAGGTTCTGTAACGGCCGTGTCTGTGTGTGTGTCTGTCTGTCTGTGTGTGTCTGTCTGTCTGTTGTTACACCCACATGACCGCGTTCGCAGTTTGCGTATCGGAGCAAACGTGTTCGCCATTTCCGAACTGCTTTCACAGTCACGGAAATGGCTACTCTACTTGAGTTCTCACACCCCCATCTTCTGATCTATGTCCATCCCACACGGACACCAGTCTGTTCTTACTGGCTTCTAATCACCACCATCTTCTTGGTCTTCGTCCATTCGACTTGGACACCAGTCTGTACATACTGGCTTCCAATCACCCCCATCTTCTGTTCTTTGTCAATCCCACATTGACACCAGTCTACACTTACATGCCTTCTAACACCACCATCCACTGGTCTTCCGTCTATTCCACATAGACACCAATCTGTATCATTGGCTTCTACTCCATTATCATCGTTTGGTTTTAGGACATACGCGGCGATCAGCTAGGGTTACGAGAAACGTCTAGCCTCCCTAAGGCGGGATCGCCACCAAAGGTTTTCGCAATTGCGCTTTATCCTTACTATTATAATGGAAACGAATCGTATATATACCCCAAAATTTGAAGAAAGTGGGCAAGAGGGGTACCCTTCACTTTAACATCAATATTAGCAAAGTTTGAGATGATAATAGGTATAACTTTATTTTAAACGATTTAACTATTATTAATGTTAATTATTGAAGATTAAAATAATTAAAAATAATTATATTTATTTAAATATTAATGACAAACCTCTCGTGCAAAGAGAGAGATTATAATTGCCTCCTATATCTACCAAGGCCCGTGCATGCGATATATTTCCTTCCTTGCCTCCTATATCTATCAAGGCCCTTTGCATTGTGATATATTTCATTCATTGCCTCCTATATCTATCAAGGCGCGTACATTGTGATATATTTCATTCATTGCCTCCTATATCTATCAAGGCCCGTGCATTGCGATATATTTTTCAAAACAACAACAAAAATGGGAAGCTCCTCTCAGAAACATAGTAATTTCTTTCTCTGTATATGAAATGAAAATATTGATAATATTGCTCTCCTTCTTTAATGGTATGAATCTTTGCCTGTCTATTAATATTTTACGTAGTAGTAATACGTTTTTAGCGAAGTCTAGAGAGGATAAACATAAGCGAGATTGTTTCGGAAAAAAAATACTGCTTCCACTAATGGGTTTATACTCCTTGTTACTGTTGTCAGAAGTCCATTAAATTAGCCTAGGAAGTAACCAAAAGCGGGGTTTGGGACTCCCCTCTCTTGTGTAGCAATACTGAAGAGGGGCGACACATTCGCCACCTCGCGATAATTTTCTCAGATCTCCGGTTTAGGTGCGACTCGTATGCCAAAATTTGCCCTATCGAGAGAGAAAAAACTATTGGCCGAAAACGCCCCCTTCCACTGTAAAACCGAGCTCTCTTTAGCATAGGAGAACGGATGAGGGTGTGAATTTTGGAACAGTCAAGGTCATTCAGTTTTTTATGACTCTTCATAAACCTATTGAAAAAAAACTATTTAAAGGGAGGGTGAAGTAGAAAATCCAATGATTTTTTTATCGATTCTTCTAATAATTACAAGACCGGTCTGCATAGTCAAACATTCAGGAAATACTTCCGAATGATTTTAAAATTCAAATTTGGTTCAGATTTAAAGGATAATTTTAAATAAGGACGTCCGACCAATCGCGTAGCCCCCTGCATTTTTAATAACAAAATTCTCGTGGCACGTTCCGTGTCGAATGAAATTTAGCACGAGATTTGATAAAATTTGGGCGCGATGTGACAATCGTGGCGTGAGACATGGAGCGTGCCACGAGAATTTTGTTAATAAAAAGGCGAGGCGTTATGCGATTGGTCGGAGGTTCTTCTTTAAAATTATCCTTAAAATCTGAACCTAATTTGAATTTTAAAATCATTCGGAAGTATTTCCTGAATGTTTCACTATGCAGACTTGTCTTATAATTAGTAGAAGAATCGATAAAAAATCACTTGATTTTCTACTTCACCCTCCCTTTAACAACCGTGGCCGTTATTTTTTTTTATTTTTTTGTAAAGCAAACAATCTACCCTTTAGAGATCCAGCGTTCATGGGCTAAAGAAGTCACGCCCCACTCTAACAGTGTCAGGAAAGGGGGAAAAATTTAAACCCCTTTCCATGGAGTTAGAAGGAGTTCTTATCCCAGTAGAGACGTACGCTATACCAGAGTTGTAATTGTTCATTTCCTAGGCTAATTTTATGAACTTCTGCTGTTGTATAGAGTAATCATGATAAAAGCTTAAAAAATTGCGAGAGGACAGACCTTTTTTATCCTCTTGTTTTATTCTTAATAAGAATATAAAATATTTATTTTGTATCAAAAAATATTTTTTGATGCTAAGATTGCTTTAAAAAAATCCAAACGGTTAGGCATTGGTAAAAAAGACAAATGATATTTTTCAAATCTAATGAGATAACGCCCACCAGGAATACATAGATTTTTCTACTTGGAATCTTTAAGAGGCCATAAACCCCATACTAATTACTGATTGAATGTAAGGGGATGGGCTTAAAACTTTGTTTCACAGCCCGCGCCTCCCTCCTTGCGTTTCATTGGCTGTTCACATGTATAGGAACAAAAAGAAATTAAGAAAACCACAGGAAAAAATTTACCTAATCAAACAAGAAAATAAATCCTCCTCTCGCAACGACTCTAAAAGTCTAAATAACTCACACGCTTATACAAAAAACTTCTGTTGTCAATATATATCAAGCCATTAAAACCAAAAATAATAGTAAAAAAGTAGCTCAAACTAAACAAAAAATAGGCTTTTACTCAAGGTGAACCCCAACTTTAACTCCAAAAATTCAAATTTAAAAAATATCTACATTCTATTTCTACTCGTTCAGCACACAGAAAGAGAATTTCTTTACAATAGGGTTTGGCGCTCATAGGTCGCGGGAATCGCTATGTCAATATCACGTGGTTTGTAAGTTGAAATACATGGTGCATGATGTCAGGGGTGACGATTTCTACACCCCCTCCCATTTAAGTCAAGCAGAAAGACCCAGAAAATGGCCTGTTAAAATTCCAAGTTGAAAAATCTATGTATTCCTGCGCCCAGCTAGTTGAAAATTGCCCTTTTTTATCCGCGGGAGCCATTCTTAATGAGAATTTCGATGCTAGTAGGCTGCCAATTAAACTACCGGTATATTATTGTTGTTGGAAATTGGATATTAAGTCAAATTAAGTGGTTGTAAAGAGCCAGCAGGTTTTTGCCGCTTCTTTTTGTGAGTATTTGACTTTTGTATGTAAAATGGAGGAAGATAATGTTGAGAGTAAGGATGAAATGCGGAAGCGCAAAGCGCGGGAAAGGATGAGGGCAAAAAGGTCGACGTTTTCATTGGATACTTAAGTTTATATAATCTTCTCGACACGGAGAGGTAATAATTTGGTTTTCCCAACTTGTCTATTGCTGGTATGCCGAGTTTTAGTGTACGGGAAAATCTCAAAATTACTGTTTAGCGCCCAACATAGGGCTCGAACCCTCGACCCCGATATGAATAGTCTCGTGCTCTACCGACTTAGCTAGTCGGGCTTGCAACCACAAACCTTTAACTTAATTTAAGTAAATGAACAATCTTTTGCGAGAATCTAGAGTTTTAGTGTATTGGCAAAGTTCAAAATTGTTGCTTAGTGCCCAACGTGGGGCTCGAACCCGCGACCCCGAGATTAAGAGTCTCGTGCTCTACCGACTGAGCTAGCCGGGCTTGTATCCATCCAGTTCAAATGAATTATAGTAAATGGACTATCTTTTTCGAGAATCTAGTGTATAAGTATACTGGCAAAGTTCAAAATTGTCACTCAGCGCCCAAGTGCTCGAACCCACGACGAGATTAAGAGTCTCGTGCTCTACCGACTGAGCTATCCGGGCTTGTATCCAAGCATTTTAATTGAATTTCAGTAAATGGGTTATCTGTGGCGGGTATCTCTAGTTTTAGTGTACGGGAAAACCTCAAAATATTTGTTTAGCGCCCAATGTGTCGCTCGACCCCACGACCCCGAGATTAAGAGCCTCGTGCTCTACCGACTGAATTAGCCGCGCTTGTATCCATGCATTTTAAATGAATTCTAGTAAATGAACAATCTTTTGCGAGAATCTAGAGTTTTAGTGTATTGGCAAAGTTCAAAATTGTTGCTTAGCGCCCAACGTGGGGCTCGAACCCGCGACCCCGAGATTAAGAGTCTCGTGCTCTACCGACTGAGCTAGCCGGGCTTGTATCCATGCAGTTCAAATGAATTATAGTAAATGGACTATCTTTTTCGAGAATCTAGTGTATAAGTATACTGGCAAAGTTCAAAATTGTCACTCTGCGCCCAAGTGCTCGAACCCACGACCCCGAGATTAAGAGCCTCGTGCTCTACCGACTGAGCTAGCCGGGCTTGTATCCAAGCATTTTATTTTAATTTCAGTAAATGGGTTATCTATTGCGGGTATCTCGACTTTTAGTGTGCGGGAAAACCTCAAAATTGTTGTCTAGCGCCCAACGTGGGGCTCGAACCCACGACCCCGAGATTAAGAGTCTCGTGCTCTACCGACTGAGCTAGCCGGGCTTGTATCCAAGCACTTTAATTGAATTTCAGTAAATGGACTATCTTTTGCGAGAATCTAGAGTTTAAGTGTATTGGCAAAATTCAAAATTGTTATTTAGCGTTCAACGTGGGGCTCGAACTCACGACCCCGAGATTAAGAGTCTAGTGCTCTGCCGACTGAGCTAGCCGGGCTTGTAACGAAGCATTTCAATTGAATTTCAGTAAATGGACTATCTTTTGCGAGAATCTAGAGTAAGTGTACTGGCAAAATTCAAAATTGTTAATTAGCGCCCAACGTGGGGCTCGAACCCACGACCCCGAGATTAAGAGTCTAGTGCTCTACCGACTGAGCTAGCCGGGCTTGGATCCAAAGACTTTAATTGAATTTCAGTAAATGGGTATCTCGAGTTTAAGTGTACTGGCAAAGTTCAAAATTGTTATTTAGCGTGTAACCGATTTGCTGTAAAAGCGAGTTTACAGAGTGAAACAATGAGCTCAAAACCAATAAAAGTATGTTTGAACTCTTTTATTCAGGTTCAATTGGGGTTAGTAATTGTTACATAATATAATTAAATAAAGAAATAAATAAATGATAATGGCTATTTACAATGCATGTGATACGATGGGAAGTGAGAGCGCCAGACTAGGGGTGTGCCTTTCGGAGGTAGCTAATAAAAGCAACACTTACGCGGTCGAAGCAGGTCTACTGGAGTGATGGCACGAACTGAGAGAGTAAACGCGCGAAGACTAGTCATTACGGACTAAATCACTGGATTGCCTCGTATTAGGTCATTCTACCCTACATCTAAACAGGTCTTACCTTAGAAGGTGAATACGGCCTAAGGCCTACCGCACTAGCTAACTAACACCAACAACAATCCATGATAAACTGCCACTCAATCAGGATACTATCATGATGACTAATGAAACAGACTACTTAACAGGCTGTAACAAGATGAGACTATACACTCTGACTCTAATACACAGCTGACCTGACTTTATATAGCCCTAGCAATAGGCCTGGCTCAATATAGGGGGCGCTCACCAAGGATGCAATATGAGACGCCATCTATCCCACTCATGTTCAACTAATCTATTATAAGGTTAACAAGACGGCCCAAGGGCTCGTAATAGTAGCCATATCGTACGAGTGAATAGCCCCTCTAAACCCTACCCTAATGAGTGGATAACCCCTCTATACCTTACCCTAATGAGTGAATAGCGCTATCTTTTTCTATGCTTAATTGATTTACCGTGCAATAAAAACAGAGTTAATAGCCCCTCGATTCCCTACTCTAAACAGTGATTAAATTATAACCGTATAAATTTACTTATGCTGTAATCCTAATATTCCGGCGAATCGAAGAACAGATAGCTTTTAGTGATAATCCCCTCGATGAGTTTACAACATAGACTTATGCAGATGCACACTTATCGTATCTTATAAATTTCTACCAGGACTTATGCCCAGAAACTTTTGAAAGAGAAAGTTTAGTTATAGTGATTACGCATTTTAGTGATTATCCCCTCGAATTACCTTTAGCAATGCTAAAATGATCAAACGCATAACGCTCATTTAACACTATGTTAGCTCTATCTAAACCCACATTTGAATTAACCGCCAAAACGTTCCAGTCAAACATAACATAGATGACGATAGCTACCGAACGAGAACGAAACACATGAGGAGCGCGGTAGGAAACGGGGAAAATCGTTATCTATTTAATTAGCACATAAATAGAAAGAAAATAAATATAAAAACCCCAAACATACAAATTCATAAGTATCCGACCCCACAGATTAAGCGGTAGCCCACCCCACATCACCCCGACATTTTAGAGATAAAAATAAATGATAAAAAACTCGGGGTTTCTATCAAGTCTCTATGGTTCAGTGGTTGAATGTCTGTCTGATGCGCCAGCGACCCGGGTTCGATTCCCGGATCTGAACTGAAAAAATTTTAATTAAAATTAAATCTCTAACCGAGCCCAATTACCCCTATGGGTGGGTTGTGGTTATATAAAGTTCCTTTTAAGCTAAAATCTGACGATAACGAAAGCGACAACCCCGGCCACTACTACTACTACTACGGCTCGGGTAAAACTAAGAGCCTATCGTATACTACGATATGGCTAAAAAAGTCTTAATATAAAAAACTTAGGATTAGAGAGCAAGGGAGCCGGATGTAAGCTTAGCTATGTGTGATATGAAGGCTCAGTAGCGCATCCGCTACATTCCTCCACACGTTAAAAAGGGACACTCCTAGGCTGGCATCTTACAAAATATGAATGTCGTAATTGGTTAAGGTGGTTGAAGAACTTGACTTGACTTGGCACCTCAGCTTTGCACTCCAGACTTGATAATGAACTGGATTCTGGTTCCGGATGGTAGTTGGCTGATATCGCTGAAGAATAGGTATATGCATGATGAAAGGCAACCTTTCCTTGTGTTCAGGTCCTCAGCCGATATCTCCATGTAACGCTGGTATGGTCCAAGAAAGACGCATATGATTTGGGTTATGGGCAGAAACCGTCCATCCAAATACAGCAATGTTGATTTCAACCTTCTGAGACTCTAAGATAGGTTACTCAGAAAAACAGACGTTAATTTTAATTTCAATTAATTACTAAATGGAAAAGTAGCGTAGCTACTTCCAATCAGGAAACCCCAGTAGCACATGGGCTCCACAGTACAGTCTTTTAACAGTCCGTGTGTTCGCTAGGTGTCCTAAAAACTCGGGACTGATAATACATGTAAACACAAGCCGAAAAGCAATAATCTAAACAGCCCATTATTATTACTAATTTTATAAGTCGGTTGACAGTCTTCCGAATGCTCTAAATTTAGCCTATTTTTCTTACTCTAGATTAATTTAAATCAGGCGCGACCAAGTTTTAGTCTTGTTTTGAAACATTCCGCCGCCTTGACTATACTAAGTCTCGGATTTTCAGTTTTAGTCTGGTTATGAGACAATCCGCTGGCTTCGCCATTTAAACTCTGGTACGACCAAGTTTAAGTCTTGTTTTGAAACATTCCGCCGGCTTGACTATACTAAGTCTCGGATTTTCAGTTTTAGTCTGGTTATGAGACAGTCCGCTGGCTTCGCCATTTAAACTCTGGTACGACCAAGTTTTAGTCTTGTTATTTGACAGTCAGCCGACTTGACTATATTAAGTCTCGGCATGAGTTAATAATATGTTAGCTAACCAAAACTAAAAATAAACTTAAGACGAGTGAAAATCCTTCATAATCGCTTCCGACTTTATCAATAAAAGGTTGTATATCTTTAAAATACGAATAATTTCACGTTGACACAAAACTCTCATACATTCAGTGTATCTTGGCAAGTTGATTCTATTTGTCTGAGATTTATGTAAGGAGTATGAGATAGCGGGCTAAGGGTTAACTTATAGCGGCTCGGTTCGGGATTTTCTTTAGAGCTTGTAGCTTTTAAAATGACTGCAGAATTTGCTTTGTCTTTCTTTCCCTGTGGATGTGTTAGATCATAATCAATCATGTCGAATTCATCCATGTAATCTGAAATTAATGCACATTTATATTAATTGGTCCAGCAGTATAGAGAAGAAATAGACCGTTAAGCTTAGAGAGGAGAGAGGTGAGATTGCTTAGAAACCAGCGTATCTATAACCATAAGTTTATATATGTTCCATAAGTATGACACTACCAATGCTAGAGACTTACAGTTCGAGCTAGTTCGAGAACGACAAGCGAGAATTGAAGTCCTACACTCGGTTAATTAATTTTGCAGGACTTCCATCTTCCTATTTAGTCTGTACTAAGCTTTTGACAGAGCCTCACTCACCAGGCGTCGCTTTACCTCGATTCTATGACCTACGTTACTTCATGACAAGCGAGACAGTAACCAGTGACAAACTTATGGAACATATCTTATGAACTTACTCATTATTAGCTTCTATTTTTAAATGACGTATGGGTCCGTTTAGCAGTTTAATTTACTAAACCCTGAGGCGAAAATTACTTAAAACCCCAGAGTGGATTTGAATCACGGACTTTGGGTCACCGTCCCAATGGTTCAATTGCACTTTGGGAGGGTGTTAATTAATTTTCGCCTCACAGTTTCGTTTTAATGGTACTTTTTAATGGCATTTTTAAATCTCTTATTAATTTTTACACTTATATGTATTATAACCATGAGTTATTTCAGTGAACATAATTATTAAAATTAACCGATATAAAATCATAGGAAGACTTGTGCCTATTATACGTCCCATTATGAAGCTGTTCTTTTAAAAAATGTTGACGTCTATTACTTTAGTCCTTATTGTCTAATCTTTTTCTGGTCCGGTATGAATAATTTTGCAAATCTGATACGTAAAGATAAGGGCTTAAATTATTAAGGTCGGTTTTTCCCCGGGTTTATGCAATTTCCATAATTTAACTAACTATTGAGCTTTCGTTTCATTATCGAAACCAACTGCAGTCACTTTTATGAGATTACTGTATTCGAGGAAAAGACGAGGGCGATTCGCATTAAGAAGCTGCAGCGTTAAACAGCTTAAGTAAAGGTGTTTTTAGATTATCACGTTATCAATATGACGGCGTTTAATAATCATCATGCAATACATCATTCGGCGCTTTAGCTTCTACGGCAAGACGGACATTCCAAAGTGCTATTATCTAGGCTAATTCCTGATTAGCCATTTATAATCTTATCACTGTTATCCTGTTTTACGATACAGTGATACGTGAATAATTAACATCGTATGCTTAATCTTAAGGAAAAAAATGAAACGCAATCTGGGAGCACTCTGGGAGCACGGCAGTGCTCCCAGCCAAGTCGAGCACTGACACCCTTTTCTCGAAGCAACTCACGACACTTTTAAGCCCACTGTAACTTCGTGATGGGTATAGGTAAAAGCCTGAAATTTTGCTTGCCGCGAGGACTGTCAATCCTAGCTATAGTTTCCAAATTTCAAGTTCCTACCCTATATACTTTTCGAAATATCGAAGGTGAAATTTACCTTATTTTGTCACTCACTCACTCACCGATCATCAAAATTCTAAGGTACTTCTAGGGTAGATAGAAACTTAAAATTCAGGATTTAGTTTTCATTTATTTTATAAGGCACAGAAAAATTAAAACATCGCGAAATTTTTATAAAATTGTTCTTTAGTTCTTTATTTTAAAACTAGATGGCGCTGCCGTCTTTTCAACAGAAATAGTGTGTGTTCTTGATGAATGGACGTAATGGTTCAAAGTTAACCGAAAGTTAAATATATATTAAAGCTAATAAGAGTAGTAGTTTAAAAGAAATGGGTCGTAACTGATGCTATATTCTTATATTAGGATATCGCGTACTATCTTTATTACATATTCTCTGCGGGTCGAAAGGGGTAATTCAGCGTAAATAAGGACAAACGTTAGCGATTATATTGGCAAACGAAGTACCACGAGAGGGTCTTGTTTTAATATAACTACCGAAGTATAACGAGAGGGTCTACAAAAAGAAGTGAGATCCTATGAAAAACATTAACATGTACAAAAATGGGCCAAGCCTCGCCTCGTGCCCTTTCCGCCGTAAAACGTTCTGAGATCCCATGTAGAGCCAAGTCTGCCTTTTGTTCTCATTCAATCGCCAATTGAACAATTATGTTATAAATTAAGTCCTTTTCCTAATTACTAACCAATATTCTTTGACTCTATCATAATTGTACATCTTTGTTCGTATCAAAAATATCGTGACTTGGCAATCGCAGGTAAGTAATATTAAAAGGAAGTCGAGGGGATATTCACTAAATCGTTGCTGATTTTAAAATAATCGAAGGGGATGACCTGCGCTTGCCAAGCCACGATATTTTTGATACGGACAAAGATGTATAATTATGATAGAGTCAAAGAATATTGGTTATTAATTAGGAAATGGACTTAATTTATAACATAATTGTTCAATTGGCGATTGAATGAGAACAAAAGGCAGACTTGGCTCTACATGGGATCTCAGAACTTTTTACGGCAGAGAGGGCACGAAGCGAGGCTTGGCCCATTTTTGTACATGTTAATGTTTTTCATAGGATTTTATTTCCAATATAAAACCAAGAAGTGATATCTAGTTTATATGGGAGAAGGTATAAGATGCCTAAGTATTCGCGCGCCATAGTCCCAGTCCCCCCTTTCAAAATACAAGGGGGGACGTAAAGGGAGGCCGGGCTATTTCGTCCCCTCGCCTCAGTCGGAAAATACGTAATTTTCGTCGTCATTCGCGTCGCGCTGACGTGAGTTTACAAGAACCAATGAGATGCTCGTTGTAATTTAGAGGCGGCGGGGATTAACTCCGGACCTACGTTTGGACTGAGAATGTGGCCGCGAATTTATACCTTCTCCCTAATAAACTAGACGTCACTTCTTGATAAAACTTTTTAATTTTTGTTTTCGTAAAGTTCGATTATACATATTTGCAATGATTCACTGGTTTTCAAATGAAAAAATGTATTTTATAAATCTTACTTAATAGTTCAAGGACTTAATTTTGCCAAGGCTTTATAAATAATACTAGAATTATCACCTCTCAGTAAAATGCAGTCAAATTAAAGGAAAGTGGTTAAAGAATTAGGAAAATTGTAGTTTAATTATCGTAAAAGGGTCATATTCAAGCCGGTTCTTTTGTACGAAGAATTAATCTAAAGAAACCGTGGAATTTAAAATTTGTTCCTTTGCCCCTCCCACTTAGTTCAAGCAGATGACAAAAAATCCCGGTTGAATTATACATATGATTCATTCCAGACTGTACTTTTATCAGGAGCAGATGACAAAGGAGTCTCGGACGCTAGCTTCCACAATATAGAGGGCAATGGGACCCGCGTACGTCACAGCTGTAGCGGTATCGTTTGCCATAGAGGCGCTATCAGACATTATAGCAGACGATGCTTTTGGTGGATTATATCTGGCACCAAAGTCTGCTGGGAATTTTTTTTTGCAATAACAAATTAAGTCCAAACTAGCAGAGAAACCCAGGTAAGCCAAGGCTTAATTAACAATTTATGCCCACTGGAATGATTGGGCTCGGGTTTTCAAAAGATAAAAGCAATGTTTTAAAAGATGCCGAAACACAATGTTATATATGTGTTTTAGGGCCAAAATATTCCGTATTTCTTTTGAATTAATTGACTGCTACAAGAGGTTGGATACGAAATCACTGTCTCTTAGTTTTTGGGTTTTAAAAGATTGTGAGTGATTTCTTTTCCCAACCTCTTGTAGCTATCATTTAATTCAAGATGAAATTTAGAAAAAATTGGCACTGAAACACATTTTAGTTTTTTATTAGTGTACATATGTTACTCGCTGGGCTTTTCATTATCAATTTTAGTCTAAAACAAGATGGCCCCGGCCATATTAACGTTTTGCCTTGGCTAGCTAAATTTATTGTAAGGTGACCCCGGCCTATATACTTTACGGTTATTTTTTCTTTTAAATATCAAATATCATTCCAATTATGAACAAAAATAATCTAGCTTGATTTTGGGTTATAGATTATGAAACAAGTAAATAACCAACTTCTGTCCTATGAAATGGAACAATTTTCTTGATATTTTTGTTGCAAACCTAATATTTGTGGGATAATTGATGCGTTTGGGTACTAAAATTATTCATTGATTGCACGCTTATGCAATATGCAATATGCAACAAGCGCTTAGAATTAGCCCCGAGTCATGTTCTCTTGAAACTTGAAGCAATAGAAATGAAGTAATTTGCATAAGCCCTAAAGAACAACGCTAGACGGGACACGGAAACGGATGGTGGAGATAAAGATCCTTTTTGTTTATGATGTACTAAGCGTTAATTAATCAGAGAAGCTGGAACCGAAAAAACTTACAAAAATCTCATAATATTTGTGCCAAAAAAGTTAATTTAAAAACAATTTTATATATTTTAATTTAGTATAAAACAATTTTAGAACTAAAAATGGGGTTGACGGGACGCCCAGCCTGCCAGCCAGGGTCGGACCAATACTTTTCCGAACCTCTAAAACGCGCGAAACTAAAAACTTAGTAAGGAAATAATTTATAAATAAAAATGTGGTAGAAGGTACGCCCAGCCTGCTAGGCAGGGTCGGACCAATACTTTTCGAATCTCTAAAACTCGCGAAAGTAAAAACTTAGTGAGGAAATTTTTCTCAGATTCCGCGCCTAGAACGAAAAGTTTCACTAGTGCCATCGTCCGGAGAAAACGCGAAGCTTGATCTAGGTGAAACAAAAATGGCAGGCCTGAGACCTGTAGCATCAACGGCAGTGTATGTGACGTTTAAACTTATAATTAAGTGCCTAATGAAAATTAGTACTCGAAATTTTTTGCAATGAATGAACCACAATTTTCAGAAGAGAATATTTTCAAAAATGGTAAGTGTTGAAAACCTAATCACCCTAATATTAACCAGATTAGTTATGTAAACTCTTAAGCCTTGGTCATAACACAAGTATAAAATTGGTCATACTGTTTTGTTTTGTTTAGTACCTGTTGCTCTCTCTCTCTTGTGAAAATTGCTACGAGTATTACACATATTTTCCAAAAGATCCTACTGAAAAAATTCGAAAAGCTCTTCAGTCAAACTTTAAGGGAAATGAATTCACACAGTATGGAATTATAAACGAAAAAAACTCTTGTTGCTTTAAAAAAGAGTCTAATTTAAAAGTAACGAAGATTGGTTTGAAGTCAACCCTTCTTATCGATTCTTGGGGTGTTCCCCTGACGGTCTAGTCAACGATAATTTGGTCGAAATGAAGTGTCCAGTCATTGGTGAAAAAGGAAACTTAGAAACAGTCCTCAAGAAAACTCCTTACGTAATCAAGAAGGACAGAACATTTTCTTGAAACCCAAACAAATGTATTATGGGCAAGTGCAACTTAGTTTGGCACTTTTAGGACTTCAAAGTTGTCATTATGTAATTTATTCAAACTGGAAGATGATTGTTTTGTTATATGTGCCTAAAGACCAAAAATTTATTAACAATCAATTAACCAAGATTACAAATTACTTATTTCAAAAGGTTTTTTTGCTTATTTTAATTACTACATTCCAAATTATTTGAAATGGAAAAATAATGGAGCAAATAAGGCTGAAGTGATATTTTTAAGTTCCTTAAAATGTGATAGAATCTTACAAATTTATTAAATAAAATTGTTTTACAAAATTTCACGAGTCTTGGGTGCATTATTCATTTGCATTTTTTTTCACGGGTTTTAACAAGCTTGGGAACTGCGTAAGAGTTAATTTAAAATGATTTGAGGTCTGAACTTTACTTATTCCAAACAAAGCTGATAGAGCGGTGAATGAAATGCCAAGTTTTAGTTTCATGAGTGTCAAAAATACCCTATCTCGAGACTCGTAGTTTCCCCCATTCTTGGCCCATGCTTCCTCTCTACCTTATTTGTCCATGAAAAGGGGTATGAATTTACTGTTAATATTTTTAATGATTGCATCAAATAGACCAGTACTCTTTAATCCTGTTAATGAAATTATAGAGGGGGCATTCAATATTCCATTAGAAGCATTAACATAACATGTATGATTTTCCAAGGTGTTGACCATAATGCATTTACAGGGTTGCCACGGAATATTCAAAACCAAATTCCCTGACTTTTCCAGGTTTTCCCTGACCTTTTTCTGAGATTTTCCCTGACCTTTTCGGCCGAAAGTGTAAATGTTTACAGCACGTTTTAAGTGGTGCTTATAATTAAATAAAGTCTCTACATTTAAGTTTTCCAATGTATTTTTCACACCAAAAAGATTAAGAAACATTTTCACCTAAATGATAAGAAAAATTTTATCTAGGATATAAATAACAGTCTGAGAGATTTCTTTAGAGAGCATTAACTTTACAAAAACAATTCTAGACATTTTTAGGATTGCTCTAGAGTTCACTCTGTGTTAAGAGAGGATGAGAAGAAACTTTCATTACTCTTTCAATAAAGACTTATCCCCAGAAATTTTACCTACTAAAATAAAATTCCCTGACTTTTCCCTGACTTTGCTGAAATTTTTCAAATTCCCTGACTTTTCCCTGACCTTTTTGGCCCATTTTCAAATTCCCTGACCCGTGGCAACCCTGATTTATCATTGGGGTTTGGAGTGGTGCATTTGTCGGTCGTAGTTTCCTCGGTAGTTTGTTGAACCGCATCAATCCCCAATCTTTCAGCTAGAATTTCTGCGTCTGCTGGTCCATTTATTTCAGCTGTTTCACTTGCATGCAAAGTTGGAGATTGTGAGAGCTGATTCCTTTTTTTTTCAGTCTTTCCAATCTCCCATTAGCCTTGAACTATTGTTGTTGATCATGTTTCCTTAACGGGAGTTTTTTGGAAGGAACAGCCAAAGGTCCAAGTCTGGGAGGGTAACTTAACTTATCTACAATAATAACTCTAATTATAATTGGTTTTAAATTAATATTATACGCTTAAAACATACCTGAATGTTCATATTTCGGAATGGAGCAGACAACCATGGACTTGGTGTGTGGTTTACCCATTTTTAAAGCTATATCCCATTGTTTCGACAATTTAACGTCGCGCGGAAATTGGTGAAAGCGGACACCACTCATTATTTATACACCCATACACGCTGCAGTATTTAACCATTGTTTAATTACGTTTAAATAAACAGCAAATCTGACAAAAACTAGCCAAATTATCGTTGAGCAGATAGTTGAGTTGTTGATTTAATTTTATAATTATCTTTGAGCAATTCAATTTAATTAACTTTAATTAAACCATGAGTATGTTGATTGCGTTTGTCATTAATGGTATCGCCGGAATCAAGTTACATTTAAACACCTGATTAAACTAATCATCGATCATCCACCTTGCAATAGGCAGACAACAAACTAGACGGAGTTCGCAAACTTCGCAGTCTATTTATGACATCTCATGTTGCCCTCTATTGAATCTCTCAACAACTATCGTTAAATTTATTACTTAAATAATATAATTTTTTTTAAATATAATAATCATATTAGCTAATTATAATTATTTAACTTTAAATGAGTATGTTTCATTGATTTAAATCGCATTGCTAAAAATTATTGGCGGGCGCTAGGCAGTCATTCTCTCTACTCTCTCTCTCCTCTCCCACTTACAAAATCCAGCCGCAGCTGGTTGCCGCGCGTCGGGAAGGGGAGGGTGGGTGGGGATCCACAAACTTCTACCTCTCTCTACTCTACAGTCTAACTTAACTCGGGTTTTGTACTAAGCAAGCGTGGCTTCGTGGTAACGCGCTCGCTCGGGCGTCTTCACTGACGTCTCGTATGGATTGGGACATGGCAGGTTCGAGGCCCGGCGCCGACGGGAAAAAATAATTTCAATTGAAATTAAATACGTTACGCCACCTATGAGGTGTAACGTGAACTACGGATGAATTTCGAGTCGAAAATTCGCGGGAAATTTGAAATTTAAAAAGTTTATTTATGAAGAATCTTATTATGCGGTTACACCAAATCCAGCCAGCCGACCAGCCGTCCAGCCAACAGAGGGCGGAACAATAGTTTTCCAGCTCTAAAGAGCGGCAAAACTAAAAAGATTAAAAAGCCGTTGAAATACATTTTTTAACTCTAATACTCGTTAAGCCTAGGCTAATTATAAGCAGACGATACGTATTTTTAAAGAGAGGCTCCAGAGTCCAGACGCGATTTCCCAGATCTCCTTTCGAGACTTTGCAGCAACGCTATTGGTTGGAAAATAAAGCTCAAATTTCCTACGAGAGGTGGCACTGGCGTAATGATTTTGGTTAACAACCGTGACGTTCGCGAATCCCATTGCCCTCTACATTATGGAAGCTAGCGTCCGAGACTCCTTTGTCATCTGCTCCTGCTTTTATAAATAATTCTATGCCCAAAAATATTACTTATAAATAAATTAATATGTATAATTGAAAACCTTAAAATACTAGGAAGGAGGTGGTTCTGAATATTGCGGGTTCATCGGTGCATTTGTCCCTTGGTCCGGGGGATAGGGAGTGGTCCATGGTTGAGGTAATTGCCCTTGAGGTACTTGAGGAGGAGGCTGATTAGTGGCCCATGGCTGAACAGGATATATCCCTTGTTGATTTGAAACTTGTGGTGGTACTACTTCTCGGTGTTGGGAAGTGACAGGAATGGTCAATGTCACGAGGCCTGGACGTCTCCTTCTATATCGAATGCAACAGCTAATTGCGGTAACGAAGAGTGAAAATACCACTATCACTATGATTTTAATTTGATCACCATTTAAAGCTTGAAAAGGACAAACAAAAAATGTATATTATTATTAGACTTAAATATCACGTTAGACTTAATATTTTTTTGGCAATACCAGTTGAGCAAGTACTATCGCTTTCGTCCTCATTGTATCCACAGTTGTCGCGTCCATCGCACTTAAGTTCTACGCACCTGTTATATATGCATTTATTATACGAACAATAGAATTCATGGTCTTTTTTAAGTGATCCAACTGTAAAATTTTAATATAAATACTTAAGAAATTATTCAATATAGACAATTTACAATGAGTTCAAGAGTTGTCGAGTGTTCGATCTTCATTACAAGTATAACCATTTCATAAGATAAGTTGCATAAGTTTGTCAAGGGTTACTGAGAGTTTGTCATGTAGTGACGTAGGTCATAGATTCAGGTAAAGCGAAGGAGACCTGGTGAGGAGCTGTCAAAGGCTTAGTAAGTTCAGACAAAATAGGACCTAGATGGAAGTCGTGCAAAATTAATTAACCGAGTGTAGGACTTCAATTCTCGCTTCCGTCGTTCTCGAACTAGCTCGAGCTGTAAGTCTCTAGCATTTCGAAATACAGCCTAGGTAGTGTCACACTTATGGAACATATCTTAAAAACTTATGATGATTGCTTTCTTATGGAACTTCCGTTATAATTTTTTGTTCAATTCTATCATCTAACTTACATCCGCATTTATTAAAAGCTGTGACGGTAATTTCGAAACTTTTAAAGGTTTTGTAACTGTCTCCTACTTCCAGTTTGAAAGTCAGACTGTCGTCGTAATAGGTATCTGCTGCATCAAGCGCAACTGTTAAACTTGATGAACTTGTACGGCAATCGCTGAAAACCTTTTTTGCACGAAGGTAGTCTTCACTTTTCCAAATCTGAAAAACAAAAACAAACAAACCAAAAAATATTTCGATAAATTAATCCATGACATTTTTTATAGATAAAATCAACGTCATACTTCCAAATTGTCTATACAGTTGTAACCATCCTGTCTGAGATTAAGACCTTTCATCGTTGCTACTAAACCATAATTTTCAAAATTTGTTTTGGGGGGCGGTTTAATGGTAAACTGGTATCTTCCAATTCTGGAATTTGTCATAGGCTTCAAAATGAGTGTGGAATCCATGGAAGAGGGTAATCCGAGCGTTACACTTCTTTCATTTTCGTATATATAATCTGTAAAGATAAATTCAATTGCCTGATTACATAAAATCAGGAAAGCATACGGCCAATATAGGAATCATTGCAAAGCCATTTTCTTGATGTATCTAGACGGGTTTTTTTATCATTGCATGACGAATTTTACCTCACGAATAATCTATCACCCTGTACGTTGAACCTTACGCGCCCCCAGACCTCGCGTTGCTACTATCCAATGAAATTATAATTAGGAAGACCTTAACGAAGAATTATGAGACGCGACGGATAATAAGTTCTCAAGCCCGACCCACAAAACTCGCATAGAAATTAACATGGAATACGTGGGGGCGTAATGAATCCAATTAATTGCATCTATTCCCGTTAAAATTTATAGATTGATTCAATAAAATGTCATTTAAAAATTCATAAAAAATAAAATCTCAATTAAATCAGAAAACATAAACATTCAGAATGCTAGGCATGTATTTTCTAAAGAATGTTACATTGGTGAAAACCATACAGTATAATACTTCATACATTATTGTGGAACTTTAGGTGGAAAGAATATTTGCTACAGCGAGTTCTTTCGCACAGGGGGCGTGTCCCGTGATGTCAATATTTACCTTGACCTGACTATATCACGCATTAAAATCATAAAGGAGAAGCATTCTTATATAAAGGGTTATGCCTTATGGTTATACATTATGTTACATCTGATCTAATGGGGGTAGATTATCCCGTACAGCGCAATATGTTAAATTCCAATCTAACTTATTATAGATTAAATGAGTTTGATTGAATTTACTTACATACTTGATATCCATGGACAATTTGGACTAATAGAGTAATTAGAACCGTGATAGATATACTTCCCATTTTAATTACGATTAGGCCTTGGTCTCTATAAATTATTTTGTTCAGCGGTTAACGTCTATTCATTAACAATGTCGTATCTAATCTGTCGGAAAACCCGTGTGTTTTGCAAGTGTAAGGGTTTCGAAGAACTGAAAAAGACTGTTGAGTGTGTTTTCCCGCTTAACGCAATATCAGTGAAATTCATAATGCAAACATTTATTTGTAAATTTAACATCCTGTTAGATAGTTCCTCGCAAATAGCAATTTCTTTTTTGTTTTTATTTTTATTTGTTTAGGTTCCTGGTTAGACAAAGTATTCATTTACGTTTATTAAACAGACTTTGCAAGTATGATTCGAAATGCTTTTTAGCTATAACTACGTGACCTTCATAGAGAGGCGTGTCCTCTGCGAAACTGAAGCCTTCGCCTACCCGACTCGATCAAGGAAACAAATAGCAGTAGGCCACGAATATATTCTGTTCCGGTTTGGAGGAAAAAAACTGTGAAAGGTTTCATTTCTGGTAGAAAATTTCTAGTAATGCATAACGTACCTAAACTTGACGTTGAAGCTATTACCATAAGCTTATAGGATAAGTAGACACAACCTATGCTTCGTAATGCTAGAGATTTACAGCTCGAGCTAGTTCGAGAACGACGGAAGCAAGAATTGAAGTCCTACACTCGGTGGTTAATTTTTCAGGACTTCCATCTTCTTATTTAGTCTGCATTAATAAGCCTTTGACAGCGCCTCACCAGGCGTCCGGGCGCTTCTCGCTTTACCTCGAATCTATGACCTACCTCCATCACTTCATGAAAAACTCCGGTTTGTAACCAGTGACAAACTTATGAAACATATCTTATGAACTTATGCTCTTACCTAATGTAGGCTTTCATAATATAACAAGTTGGGAAAACCAAAATATTACCTCTCCGAGTCAAGACGACTACTTACAAACTTATTTACCCAGATATGGAAATGTTTATTAAGTTAAAATTTATGAAATATTAAAGCAGTATACAAAGCATAGCAAATATACTGTAAATCAGACGACATTTTACATCCAATAATGATATACTTGTACACATTAAAATCATCCGATGGGGGAGAAACGGGAAATGAAGAGATAAAACTTTGGAGGGATACTACCTTTACGTGTTTGTAAAGGCCCAATTTTCTACTCCTCAACTGTATGCCCTCTATGTTCAAAGCCGTATTCAGAAGCTGTATCAACAGGGTTGCCATATAAACACTATCCTCTCGTTTCACCTCAACGATTTTCTTAGTTTGTCAACATGACTGTTAACGTTACATAACACCAAAGCTTATTTGTGGCTACACACACTGAAAGTAAATGCGTACCATGAAAAGCATGAAAACACGAAGCTATTATCCGATTACGATCAGACCTTTCACTGGTCTGGGCTGCGTTCAGCAGAGCTCACCAAAAAAGACAGCGGATTTTGGAAATGTTTACCGGTGAGCTCTGTCGTCATAGCTTTTCTCCGGTCATCGGCGTTTTATAAATGACGCTAGCGCAATAAAGCGTGCAAGGTACCAAGGCTTAACAAAAATTGTATGATAACATATTTATAGAGATAGATAACAACTTTTATCATTAAAATTAGAAACTAACATATCTCTTAAAATTCTCGCGTGATCAACTGGTTTCACGCCAATTAAATAGCTATAGTCCCATAGAGCTATTTGTATTGATTCATCCATGGTTTTTTCGCCAAGCTGAGAACTACACGTTTTACGTCACGTTATCCAAAAAGCCGACTATTTTCTTTGAAGACCGCGCTAGCTCAGCGCTAAGCACCGTGACGTCAAAATTCAAAAACAAAATCCCGTTATGTAGGACACTGCTAACAGCGCTGGGCTCTGCTGAACGCGGCCCAGATTTCCACCATGATTATATAATCTAAGCCTAATTATTTAATAGTGTATTTAACTTTCGGCTCACTCTGAACCGTTAATGTCTCTGCATTACAGAAACGAAAACCAAACCCAAGCGTTTACTTTTTGGTTCACTAGGCCTATTAACAAATAACAGTTCATTTGACCAACATTGTAGCGTTGCGCTTGTATTCACTTTAGGAAGGATTATGCTATAAACAGATGTAGTATAGCTTAAGTAATATATAAACATCCATTTTAAATAATAATTTTAAAAAAAATCTTTGGAATATCAAAATGAAATAGAGCTTTAAAGCTACAAAAGTACTAAATGCATCATAATTACGAAAAATATTTCCACATATTCATTTTATATTATGGAAAACGGGAATATTAAGGTTCTGAAGGATTTCTTTACACATCAAAACAAAAACGAACTTCTAACGCAGCGCACTAGTGTAACAACGGACGGACACATATAGACAAACACATAGACTACTGTTTTACCCTTTCCGTATTAATTTTGAGTTTAGAGACATGATTATCTTAAATATTAAAATAAATATAATTAATATTAAATATTTTCTTCGATAGTTGTTCGCCTTATTGAGCGTTACATCGTTTTGAAAAAGAATAATTAAACATTCTTGAGAGACTTGACTAATATTGGCGTTTGAAATGAAGCATACGCCGGTTGCGTCGCCTTAAGAACAGCGCAATTGCGTGAACCTTTGGTGGAAGCCCCACCTTAGGGAGGCCGGACGTTTCTCGTAACCCTGGCCGATCGCCGCGTATGTCTTAACCTTAACGATGATGATGGAGTAGAAGCCAGGTGTACAGACTGGTGTCCATGTGGGATGGACAAAAACAAAGACCAGAAGATGGTGGTGTTAGAAGCCAAGTGTACAGACTGGTGTCCATGTGGGATGGACAAAAACAAAGACCAGAAGATGGTGGTGTTAGAAGCCAGGTGTATAGACTGGTGTCCATGTGGGATGGACAAAGAGCAGATGACGGTGGTGATTAGAAGCCAGTGTGTACAGACTGGTGTCCATGTGGGATGGACAAAGACAACAAGAGGGTGGGGATTAGAAGCCAGTGTGTACAGACTGGTGTCCATGTGGGATGGACAAAGAGCAGCAGACGATTGTGATTAGAAGCCAGTGTGTACAGACTGGTGTCCATGTGGGATGGACAAAGACCAGAGGCTGGTGATGTTAGACAGGCAATGGAGTAATAGCCTGTAAGTGTAATACAATTTTCGAAATTTCCGGAAATTGAGAACACGTTTGCTCCGATTTGCAAACTGCGAACGCGGTCACGTGGGTATAACAACAGACAGACACACACACACACACACACACAGACACGTCGAAATTAGAACCTCTCCGTGACATACGTCACTCGGAGAGGTAAAAAGTATTGACAAGAGTTACGTCACTTACGTGTCACATCAATGAAACTATTCTCTCTGGATATTTAAAGTATACCCTCTTTCTGATATTACCCATTGTTTATCAGTACTTAATTGCACCGGAAATAGTAATTTTTATTCAAAATAAATATCTGGTTTTACATTACAGTAAATCTGAAGTTATTTCCGTTATAAATGAAGTAAAAAACACCTTATACCTGCCCAATATTTCTACTTCTATTTGTTTGTTTACATTTTACGAATCAAAGTCATATTGCGTGATAATTCAACCGCTTGTAGACTAGTTTTCAAAGCGCATACAGCTGAACCAACGAAAGGGTTAATCTTCTTTTAAGGAGAAAAGTACAGTACATCACGTAAATTGAAAAATTTCCATATAATCGGCACTGTTTCCTTGATTTAAATAACGAACTTGTGTACCTAATAGCGACTTCTATCATTACTATTTACAACAGAATCATAGGAAGGTGGTAAATCGTTCAACATTCCTTTGTCCGGAACTGGTTGCGCGTAAGGATTGGTCCATCGCCAAAGTTGGGGCATTTGGGTTGGATAATGGTGTACGCAAGGCGCGGATGGTTGTCTCGCTGCGGTTCTCGTGGTAGGCATGGAGATGACGCTTATCGTCTCTCGTGGTGTGCTTCTACGGTAGATAACGCTCGCAATGACCATCAGTATGAAAACGAATATTAAGATTCCCACAATGATCCCAACTCTCGACGAACTTAAGGACCCTAGTAACTTAATATATAGATGATTAAAAGCCTGTTTCAAAACGCTCTAATGTGTAGTAAGGTTACTTGTGCATGTGTAAGTAGATTCATCCATGTTATTCACGCAGTTTTGTCTTTCGTCGCATTTCAAGGCGTTGTAAATGCACGTTCCATTGGAACATGGAAATTCGTAATGTCTTGGACCTTCTACGTGTAGGACTAAAAGAAAAGGCGGGTTTTTATTTCAATATCTCTTGAGGGTCGAGCTCCTTTACTGCAATAATGAACTCACAGCCACATCGTCGCAGCGTTGTGATGGTGATTTCGAAGCCTTAAAGCTTATTTTGACTGTGTCCGATGTCCAGTTCAATAAATATACTAACTTCTCGACCGTTGGATTGATACTCGTCAATCCTAGTGGGGTGGCGTAGCGGTTAGCGCTTTCGCCTCGCAGCAAGAGGATCCCGGGTTCGATCGCGGACTGTGGCACCGGGTGAAAATCTGGGAACAAATCCTTCTGCGAAGAGTTTGCAAGTTCTCTCCCCGCTTGTTAAAGGAGTTTTCCTCCGCGGTCTAACCCGGTTTCTCCTTTCCATCAAAACTTGCAGAGGTTAACGGTAATAGTTAGTATAGGGCGCTGTCAGTTTGCTGTGGCATAGGGGCTAGCCACCACCCCACTATGCATCGTAAAGGGACCCACCTTTAAACAACCCAAAGGCTTAGTGTGGAAATCCCTTCATAGGCAAAGCTGAGATTATTACTATTATTATTATTAGTTACAAATGAGTCCGGTTTTGACAAACATCCGTGGTAGTGAATATCTTTAACAGAACCGATTCTTTTCACTATCTGTAAAATATAACCCTTGTTTGTCTTATGGACCTTTACATTCAATTTACAATAAGAGAATTTTCGGTAAAATTCTTCTGACATTAAAATAAATTGAGAAATTATAGAGATGAACCAAGGAATTTCTGGGTTTGCTATGATGCTGATCTCTTTCAGTTAACGTCAACACTGTACAAACCTTACTAAAGTACCCACACATATCACCTTGGGCACGTGAACACTGGGATATAAGGGTTCCTTGTGTCACCTCTATAATTTCCTGATCAAATATTATGTTAATAGGGATTGGCATAAAGCTAATTCCTATCATCAGAAGGGGATAATAGAAGGATGACACTCTGTATTATACAGGGTGTTTCTGGAAAGTCTGGCACAAATTAACAGGCATGTTCCTTGGGTCAAAAGGAGTCCGAAAGGTCCTATGACGTTTTGGGGTAAAGCGCTTCGTTGCGACGTTATGTGCTCTCAAAAGTAGGCCGAAAAACAAGGGGATTTTGCAGAACTATAGCACTAGTATTATGGTTTTGACCCAATTGTTTTCGATTATTGAGCATAAGGCAATGATCGAAATAAGTTCAAACCTAGTGGAAGACCGTGAACGTGTTAAACGGCCAAAAGCGTTAATCCCTTGGTTTTTATTAATGATTGTAATTAAAGGTAAAGAAAGTAGCTCAGATATCGGTTACTTGTTTGTTCAGATGTACTGGTAACTAACCAGTCTTTTATTCTTGTTTTCAATTAGACACATTCATTACTTTTACAATAATTCGAATGAACCCCTTTAATTTTACAATAATTCGAATGAACCCCTTAAATTTTACAATAAATCGAATCGATTCCATTAATTTTACAATAATTTGAATCGAACCCATTACATTTACAATAATTCGAATCGAACCCCATTACTTTTACAATAATTCGAATGAAACCCAATTACATTGTTCTACAAAAAATGTTTAAAATGGGCACCATCAACGTTTAAGCAAACTTGCGCGAGTCGTTTGAAAGATTCACGAACACGTTCGAAGATTCCTGGCGTGTTACGGATGCTATCACATCCATCAATTATCCTTTGTCGTAAGTCTTCGACATCGTGAACTTCACTTCGGTATACCAAAGAAAAAAATCGCATGGGTTGAGATCGAGAGATCTTGCTGGTCACGCAACAGTTCCGCCTCGACCTATCCACCTCCGTTAAAAACCAATTATGCTGTGTTGGTCTAAACATTAGGGTAGTTTTCAACGTCAGAAGTTGTAGGTTTTTTGCAGACGGCTTAAATGTGTCTACCTTAACGTGCTTCATGGCGTACGTGCACATTTGGAAGCTTATCTGGAACTAATCATGGTCTACTTCACGAATGCAAAGTACTCAGATATCCATCTTATGTTTGGACTGGCTCGGGGAAATGCGGTGGAAGCTCGGCGCTTGTACCAGGAGCACTTTCCTCAACGACAAGTTCCCAATCGACAAACATTTACGGCAGTCGACAGACGCTTGAGAGAAACCGGGAAACTTCAACCGTCGGGACCTGAACTTCGTGCGGCGATTGTTCCCGAGGATGTAGAGGACACCGTTTTGACAATTTTCGAAGATGACCAGCAACCAGTACCAGGAACGTCGGGCGGCAATTGTGCGTTAACCATGTAATCGTCTGGAAAATCCTTCGAGGACATCAGTTCCACCCATACCATTTGCAAAAGGTACAAGCTTTAAACGAAGCTGATTATCCGAGACGGGTCGATTTCTGCCAGGGGTTTGTGGCACGGGTAAATGACTTAGACTTTCCGCGTACTTTGCTAGTTTCCAACGAGGCCAATTTCTCGGGTGACGGGATACTTAATTTGCATAACTATCACGAGTGGAAGCAACAAAACCCGCACGCGACCACTGTCATGAAACATCAACTTCAGTTTAGTTTGAACGTCAGGTGCGGAATTGTAGGAGATCATTTAATTGGGCCTAACTTTTTGCAACCCCGGGGCTAAATGGGGAGGCGTACTTGACCTTTCTGCGTGAAAATTTACCGAAGCTTTTAGAAGACGTACCGTTACGACTGCGACAAATAATGTGGTTCATGCAAGATGGCGCATCGCCCCATTTTAGTCTTCAAGTTAGAGCATATCTTGATGTCGCGTTTCCCCGGAGGTGGATAGGTCGAGGCGGAACTGTTGCGTGGCCAGCAAGATCTCCCGATCTCAACCCATGCGATTTTTTTCTTTGGGGCCATCTCAAGGACTTGGTATACCGAAGTGAAGTTCGCGATGTCGAAGACTTACGACAAAGGATAATTGATGGATGTGATAACATCCGTAACACGCCAGGAATCTTCGAACGTGTTCGTGAATCTTTCAAACGATGCGCGCAAGTTTGCTTAAACGTTGATGGTGCCCATTTTGACCCCACAATTTTTGTAGAACAATGTAATTGGGTTCGATTCGAATTATGGTAAAAGTAATGGGGTTCATTCGAATTATTGTAAAATTAATGGGTTCGATTCGATTTATTGTAAAATTTAAGGGGTTCATTCGAATTATTGTAAAACTTAAGGGGTTCATTCGAATTATTGTTAAAGTAATGTGTCTAATTGAAATAAAGAATAAAAGACTGGTCAGTTACCAGTACATCTGAACAAACAAGTAACCGATATCTGAGCTACTTTCCTTACCTATAATTACAATCATTAATAAAAACAAAGGGATTAACGCTTTTGGCCGTTTAACACGTTCACGGTCTTCCACTAGGTTTGAACTTATTTCGATCATTGCCTTATGCTCAATAATCGAAAACAATTGGGTCAAAACCATAATACTAGTGCTATAATTCTGCAAAATTCCCTTGTTTTTCGGCCTACTTTTGAGAGCACATAACTTCGCAACGAAGCGCTTTACCCCAAAACGTCATAGGACCTTTCGGACTCCTTTTGACCCAAGGAACATGCCTGTTAATTTGTGCCAGACTTTCCAGAAACACCCTGTATACTTCTAATGAAAGTATTTGACACCATTACAATATCGTCAGTATATTAACTTAATTATTGACAAAGCTTAATATGCGCTAGAAATTATGAACATACGTTGAGATGATCGCTGCAATAGGGTCTGTCTCTGGATAAGTTAAACCGTTGCCTACGCTATATCAAGGCCCGAGTACGCTCTTCTGGCTAGGGGGGACTTTTAAGGAACGCGACACCTTGTTTTTTGCTCTTTTCTTTTCGCAGACGGCGCTCGTAGCAGTCCCATTTTAAGGGATCTTCCATTTATTTGAAATTGGAGGGAGCGTGCATAAATATGATGGGCCAAATTTTTTAATAAAAAATTACTATTTTCCAGCGTTTCAATGCTATTAATAATGCGTAAATATTCAAATATTCTAATATTTATAATATATTTTTATTATTATTAGAAAGATTTATAATAATGATAATTATTATTTTTATCAAAAACGATAATTGAAACTATTCATTGTTATGTCATTGTTCATGATACGAAACAAGCCTGTTGAAAGTTTTTCACTTAAACATGTTGCAATTACCATTTAATTATTTATTCACACTTAAAATCTTTCGGGATAGTGAATAAATAAATTAGTGTTTTTCTGATTGTAAGAAGATCATAAGGGTCGCGAGCATGATTGTGTAACAATGGCCTTAAATAATTTTCTAGAATGTCCCAAACTCCCATTCCCAATCGACGCCGAAAGCGGCCGAAACCGCTGCCGCGTACAGCGTACACGCACGTACCCAATCCCGACCCGTTCTCCCTTAAGCCCGCCGTAGCCCAGTTTCGCCGGGAGCTACTCGCCCGTCTCGTCCCTTTACTGACTCGCCTTTTCTAGCGCGGGAAAATAAGTATTTCAAATAATATGACGTCACACAGGTCCTGCTACAAGCGCTCCTGGTGGGAAACAACGGCGACTTAAATTGTCAGTTTTTCAATGGAAATTGGGTGCCGTACTCGGGCCTTGATATAGCGTAGGCAACGGTTAAACATCTGCGTTGTAAAATTCAAACCATTCAGTTCTTCATCGTGTTACATTCTTTAGCTAAGTAAATAAAGGAACGACTCTCACTCTAGAACGCTAGGTACGGAATGATTCTTTATTGAGGGTTCTATTCAGTTCTGAGAAGCAAGGGAACATGTATAAAGTTCAGGGGCGGGGGGGACTTACATAAAGTAACATTAGGAAATATATCACATGCCCTTTTTTATATAAAATTTGAATTTTTTGTTTGTTTTATGTAAAGAGGATTTAGAGGTAACGAGCAGGTTTCTTGATAACTCTTCCAACACGAGTTCTGTTAGCGTCTGCAATGTTATGATTAGTTTCCGTGACATCAGATTGGAGATTTAGGTCATCTGGTATTGATGTGGCGGTGAGTATTGGCTCGGTTGTGACGTTTCTTATTCTACTGTCAGATGACTTAGTACGTATAGGATCTTGGTCCTGGACCAATTGCTATGATTAGTCCTTTCTTCCATTTTTCGTCCGGAGTTCGTCGAAACCAAACGCGGGTATTTTCCGTTAAGGGAAGGAGTGGTTTAGTGCTGATGTTCGCATATTGCCGTTGAGATTATTGTCGACGGTGGAGCGCTTGTGTTGCTGATTTAGTAGGAAAGTTGGGTTTTTAATTGTTCGGATGAGTCGGTAATAAAGATCGTATACGCCGACCCATAACTAGTTCAGCTGGCGATTGCATACCATAGGTGGGAGTAATTCTATAATCGAGTAGTACCGAATGAAGATCGCCACCGTCTTCCAACGCTTTCCGGGGGGAATTCTTCAAGGTCTGGACAGCACGCTCGACTTGTCCATTAGAGCGAGGGTAGCGTGGGGAGGAGGCGTTATAAGTGATACTCCAAGTCGAAAAAAAGTCCTTCATGGCTTCGGATGTGAAGGGAGGTCCTTGATCGGAAACCAACTCTTCAGGTATACCAAATCTCTCAAAAATTGTTTTCATTGCATTAATAACGGCAGGAGCGGTTGTGCCATGCATAAGTTGTAATTCTACGAATTTGGAAAAATAGTCAATTATCAGCATGTAATGTGCACCATTAAGTTCAAAGAAATCGCAGGCGACTTTCTGCCATGGTCGAGATGGTAATGGGCGATCTAAAAGAGGCTCTTGTTGATTCGCTCTCTGATGTTCTTGACACAAGTGGCATCGAGAAAGGTAGACTTCGATATCTTGACTCATGTTAGGCCAATAGACGTATGTCACTAACTCTCTTAAGGGTCTTTCAGACGATCCAACTTTTTGACTCAGCTCGATGGATCAAAAAGTTGTATCAACTTGCCCAACTTTTGAAGGGAAAAGTGAAATAAATCCTTCCTTTTCACACGACTAAACTTTTACCGTCAAATGGAACTTTTTAAGCGCCACCTACCTTGGCACTTACGAAATAGCCCGCGAAAAAGTCTTTTTTTGTAATTCATTTTGATTGGCTGAAGAAATGAAATTAAAAAGTTGAGTCAGCAAAAATTGGATCACTGATCAAATTTTTCCTAGCCAACTTTTTTGTGACTCAACTCATCCAGCTTCAATTCACACGATCCAACTAGTTGATTCAACTCGAGTTGACCTATCAAGCTGAGTCAAAAAGTTGGATCGTCTGAAAGAGCCTTTACAGTAGTGAACTTAGTAGGGGCTAACGCTACTCTTATGTCAGTAATTAAATTTCGCCGAATAATTCGAATTTGAGTGGCCGTATCCATAGGAGTAGTTAATTTACAGATCATTTTTTCCATAGCCTCAACAAAACCTCCAACGCTCTCGTTTGCTTTCTGATATCTATTGTCCAATTTTTCTAAGAGGAAATCATCATTCGAATAGGCCTGAAATTTTAAAGCGTTTGAAAATTCATCAAACGTATTGAATTGGCTTTGCGCGCTGAACCACTCGAAAGCTGCGCCAGTTAGCATGGAAGGAAGCCAATGTTGAATAAATACTATCTCGGGAATATTTCGAGAGATCAAAATTTGTCGCGCTTTGAAAAGAAATTCCTTTGTGTTGCTGTCACTAAAATTTCCAGAGAAAGATGGTAGGGAAATAGGAGGTGCCCATGATTGAGGGAGTGCGTTCGCACTAGCGATCGCAATGGAAACTTGAGTATGAGCGGGGGTACTACTTTGTTCTTGCGACGGGCTTTGTGTCGTACCAGTGCCGGTGCTGGCCGTAGTAGTCGGTCCAGCACTCTGCAAAAACTGAAGTTGGGCAGTTAATGCTGCAACTTGATCCCGCAAATCATTAATAATTACATTTGGGTCTGGTGAGGTACTCCTTTTTCCTTTTCTTACGTTTCGAAGGTGCGCCCTTTTATCTCTAGCACTAGACTGACTCTCCAAAAATGCCTAATAACAGTCGATCTTTACAACTGTAAAATTTTCCTAACTGCGGTTGGCAGTCAAAACAATGATAGTTTCTAAACCCACTCATAAACTCTTACAACAACACGCCAACAAAATAGCATTCCAAAACATTGGAATACATTTAAGTATTTTAATTGAATTTCTGTAAATGGGCTACCATTTGCTGGAATCTCGAATTTTAGTGTACGAGAAAACCTCAAAATTAACGTTTAGCGCCCAACATGGGGCTCGAACCCACGACCTCGAGATTAAGAGTCTCGTGCACTACCGACTGAGTTAGCCGGACTTAAATCCAGATATTTTAATTGAATTTCTATAAATGGGCTATCTTTTGCTGGAATCTAAAGTTTTAGTGTACGGGAAAACTTCAAAATCAACGTTTAGCGCCCAACGTGGGGCTCGAACCCACGACCCCGAGATTAAGAGTCTCGTGCTCTACCGACTGAGCTAGCCGGGCTGTTATGCATGCATTTTAAATTAATTTCAGTAAATGGACTATCTTTAGCGAGAATCTAGAGTTTAAATGTACTGGAAAAATTCTAAATTGTTATTTAGCGCCCAACGTACATGTGGTGCTCGAACGCACGACCCCGAGATTAAGAGTCTCGTGCTCTACAGACTGAGCTAGCCGGGCGTGTATCCAACCATTTTTACCTCTCCGAGTGACGATGACGTCACGGAGAGGTATTACACTGGCCGTGTCTGTCTGTCTGTCTGTCTGTGTGTCTGTCTGTCAGACCCCACGTGACCGCGTTCGCAGTTTACAAATCGGAGCAAACAAATACTCGATTTCCGGAACGCGTTCGCGGTTCACGGAAATTTGGCCATTCATCTACCAACACCAGTCTTTACTAACTGGCTTCTAAGGACCACAATCTGCTAGTCTTTGTCCATCCCACATGGACACTAGCCTGTAGTTGCTGGCTCGTAAGCACCACCATCTTCTGTACTTCGTCAATCCCACATTGACACCAGCTTCTATGCACCACCATCTTCTGTTCTTCGTCAATCCCACATTGACACCAGCTTCTATGCACCACCATCTTCTGTTCTTCGTCAAACCCACATTGACACCAGCTTCTATGCACCACCATCATCAGGTCTTTGTCCATTCCGGCTTCTTCTCCATCGTTAACGTTTGGTTTTAAGATATACGCGGCGATCGGCTAGGGTTACGAGAAACGTATAGCCTCCCAATGGCAGGGCTTCCACCATCGGTTCACGCGAATGCGTTTTTATCTATTATTGGTTTCAAGATATACGCGGCGATAGGCTAGGGTTACGAGAAACGTCTAGCCTCCCAATGGCAGGGCTTCCACCATCGGTTCACGCGTATGCGCTTTTATCTATTATTATAATGGAAACGAATCGTATATATACCCCAAAATTTGAAAAAAGCGGGCAAGAGGGGTACCCTTCACTTTAAACGTCAATATTAGCAAAGTTTCGAAAGATAATAGGAACAACTTTATTTTAATCGATTTAACTATTTTTAAAGTTATTTACTGGCGATTAAAGTAATTAATATCATTCATATTTAATTAATTATTTAAGATAAACTTATTTCTATGTAATGACACAAGTGAGAGTTTATATAGAACGAGTAATGAAGATTGCATCCGAATCGAAACACTACACGCACATCAAAGTTAATATAAAGCGAGTAGGATGATAAGATCTCTTACAAAACGATAACATTTCCTTTTTGCAGAATATTAAATGGAAATATTTTAAATATTTTTCGGCATTACGATTCTTTAAGTAGTTGTGTAGCTATAAAGCTCTGTTTCATCTTAATATTCCAAGAACATCTTTTGATATTAACATTTCAAATTTGGTGTTTACTTTTTAATTCAGCTTTACTACATTTATATATAGTGTAATCGCATTTTTTATATTCAGTATATAATATGGGTGTTAATTCTTCATCTATCCACAAGTGTTGAAACTATTGGGTCTGTGAAATAAGATACCCTAGATTTAAACTAGAAATGACCTTGTTTCGCCTCCTCTTATAGGAGGTGTTAACGGTTCAGAGTGATCCGAAAGTTAAATACACCCTTCAGTGAGACATTTAGGGCCTCATTAGAATTATTGAGGATACAAAGGAAATTTTTAAACGCTTAAGCTTTTGCTAAAGACCTTGGCAATATTTCGCCAATTTGAACGATGTGTTTCCGGTTTTTCTCATTGGCTGGTGGACCTGTGTTTAGAAAGTAAATTCGTCTCGGCTCGGAGAGGTTTATTTTGGTTTCCCAACTTGTAATTGAATTTCAGTAAATGGGTTATCTATTGCGGGTATCTAGAGTTTAAGTGTACTGGCAAAGTTCAAAATTGTTGTTTAGCGCCCAACGTGTGGCTCGAACCCACGACCCCGAGATTAAGAGTCTCGTGCTCTACCGACTGAGCTAGCCGGGCTTGAATTCAAACATTTTAATTGAATTTCTGTAAATGGGCTATCATTTCCTGGAATCTCGGATTTTAGTGTACGGGCAAAATTCAAAATTAACGTTTATCGCCCAATGTGGGGCTCAAACCCACGATCCCGAGATTAAGAGTCTCGTGCTCATCCGACTGAGCTAGCCGGGCTTGAATTCAAGTATTTTAATTGAATTTCTGTAAATGGGCTACCACTTGCTGGAATCTCGAATTTTAGTGTACGAGAAAACCTCAAAATTATCGTTTAGCGCCCAACGTGGGGCTCGAACCCACGACCCCGAGATTAAGAGTCTCGTGCTCTACCGACTGAGCTAGCCGGGCTGGTATCCATGCATTTTAAATTAATTTCAGTAAATGGACTATCTTTAGCGAGAATCTAGAGTTTAAATGTACTGGAAAAATTCTAAATTGTTATTTAGCGCCCAACGTACATGTGGTGCTCGAACGCACGACCCCGAGATTAAGAGTCTCGTGCTCTACAGACTGAGCTAGCCGGGTGTGTATCCAACCATTTTTACCTCTCCGAGTGACGATGACGTCACGGAGAGGTATTACACTGGCCGTGTCTGTCTGTCTGTCTGTCTGTCTGTGTGTCTGTCTGTCAGACCCCACGTGACCGCGTTCGCAGTTTACAAATCGGAGCAAACAAATACTCGATTTCCAGAACGCGTTCGCGGTTCACGGAAATTTGGCCATTCATCTACCAACACCAGTCTTTACTAACTGGCTTCTAAGGACCACAATCTGCTAGTCTTTGTCCATCCCACATGGACACTAGCCTGTAGTTGCTGGCTCGTAAGCACCACCATCTTCTGTTCTTCGTCAATCCCACATTGACACCAGCTTCTATGCACCACCATCTTCTGTTCTTCGTCAATCCCACATTGACACCAGCTTCTATGCACCACCATCTTCTGTTCTTCGTCAAACCCACATTGACACCAGCTTCTATGCACCACCATCATCAGGTCTTTGTCCATTCCGGCTTCTTCTCCATCGTTAACGTTTGGTTTTAAGATATACGCGGCGATCGGCTAGGGTTACGAGAAACGTATAGCCTCCCAATGGCAGGGCTTCCACCATCGGTTCACGCGAATGCGTTTTTATCTATTATTGGTTTCAAGATATACGCGGCGATCGGCTAGGGTTACGAGAAACGTCTAGCCTCCCAATGGCAGGGCTTCCACCATCGGTTCACGCGAATGCGCTTTTATCTATTATTATAATGGAAACGAATCGTATATATACCCCAAAATTTGAAAAAAGCGGGCAAGAGGGGTACCCTTCACTTTAAACGTCAATATTAGCAAAGTTTCGAAAGATAATAGGAACAACTTTATTTTAAACGATTTAACTATTTTTAAAGTTATTTACTGGCGATTAAAGTAATTAATATCATTTATATTTAATTAATTATTTAAGATAAACTTATTTCTATGTAATGACACAAGTGAGAGTTTATATAGAACGAGTAATGAAGATTGCATCCGAATCGAAACACTACACGCACATCAAAGTTAATATAAAGCGAGTAGGATGATAAGATCTCTTACAAAACGATAACATTTCCTTTTTGCAGAATATTAAATGGAAATATTTTAAATATTTTTCGGCATTACGATTCTTTAAGTAGTTGTGTAGCTATAAAGCTCTGTTTCATCTTAATATTCCAAGAACATCTTTTGATATTAACATTTCAAATTTGGTGTTTACTTTTTAATTCAGCTTTACTACATTTATATATAGTGTAATCGCATTTTTTATATTCAGTATATAATATGGGTGTTAATTCTTCATCTATCCACAAGTGTTGAAACTATTGGGTCTGTGAAATAAGATACCCTAGATTTAAACTAGAAATGACCTTGTTTCGCCTCCTCTTATAGGAGGTGTTAACGGTTCAGAGTGAGCCGAAAGTTAAATACACCCTTCAGTGAGACATTTAGGGCCTCATTAGAATTATTGAGGATACAAAGGAAATTTTTAAACGCTTAAGCTTTTGCTAAAGACCTTGGCAATATTTCGCCAATTTGAACGATGTATTTCCGGTTTTTCTCATTGGCTGGTGGACCTGTGTTTAGAAAGTAAATTCGTCTCGGCTCGGAGAGGTTTATTTTGGTTTCCCAACTTGTAATTGAATTTCAGTAAATGGGTTATCTATTGCGGGTATCTAGAGTTTAAGTGTACTGGCAAAGTTCAAAATTGTTGTTTAGCGCCCAACGTGTGGCTCGAACCCACGACCCCGAGATTAAGAGTCTCGTGCTCTACCGACTGAGCTAGCCGGGCTTGAATTCAAACATTTTAATTGAATTTCTGTAAAAGGGCTATCATTTCCTGGAATCTCGGATTTTAGTGTACGGGCAAAATTCAAAATTAACGTTTATCGCCCAATGTGGGGCTCAAACCCACGATCCCGAGATTAAGAGTCTCGTGCTCATCCGACTGAGCTAGCCGGGCTTGAATTCAAGTATTTTAATTGAATTTCTGTAAATGGGCTACCACTTGCTGGAATCTTAATTTTAGTGTACGAGAAAACCTCAAAATTATCGTTTAGCGCCCAACGTGGGGCTCGAACCCACGACCCCGAGATTAAGAGTCTCGTGCTCTACCGACTGAGCTAGCCGGGCTGGTATCCATGCATTTTAAATTAATTTCAGTAAATGGACTATCTTTAGCGAGAATCTAGAGTTTAAATGTACTGGAAAAATTCTAAATTGTTATTTAGCGCCCAACGTACATGTGGTGCTCGAACGCACGACCCCGAGATTAAGAGTCTCGTGCTCTACAGACTGAGCTAGCCGGGTGTGTATCCAACCATTTTTACCTCTCCGAGTGACGATGACGTCACGGAGAGGTATTACACTGGCCGTGTCTGTCTGTCTGTCTGTCTGTGTGTCTGTCTGTCAGACCTCACGTGACCGCGTTCGCAGTTTACAAATCGGAGCAAACAAATACTCGATTTCCGGAACGCGTTCGCGGTTCACGGAAATTTGGCCATTCATCTACCAACACCAGTCTTTACTAACTGGCTTCTAAGGACCACAATCTGCTAGTCTTTGTCCATCCCACATGGACACTAGCCTGTAGTTGCTGGCTCGTAAGCACCACCATCTTCTGTTCTTCGTCAATCCCACATTGACACCAGCTTCTATGCACCACCATCTTCTGTTCTTCGTCAATCCCACATTGACACCAGCTTCTATGCACCACCATCTTCTGTTCTTCGTCAAACCCACATTGACACCAGCTTCTATGCACCACCATCATCAGGTCTTTGTCCATTCCGGCTTCTTCTCCATCGTTAACGTTTGGTTTTAAGATATACGCGGCGATCGGCTAGGGTTACGAGAAACGTATAGCCTCCCAATGGCAGGGCTTCCACCATCGGTTCACGCGAATGCGTTTTTATCTATTATTGGTTTCAAGATATACGCGGCGATCGGCTAGGGTTACGAGAAACGTCTAGCCTCCCAATGGCAGGGCTTCCACCATCGGTTCACGCGAATGCGTTTTTATCTATTATTATAATGGAAACGAATCGTATATATACCCCAAAATTTGAAAAAAGCGGGCAAGAGGGGTACCCTTCACTTTAAACGTCAATATTAGCAAAGTTTCGAAAGATAATAGGAACAACTTTATTTTAAACGATTTAACTATTTTTAAAGTTATTTACTGGCGATTAAAGTAATTAATATAATTTATATTTAATTAATTATTTAAGATAAACTTATTTCTATGTAATGACACAAGTGAGAGTTTATATAGAACGAGTAATGAAGATTGCATCCGAATCGAAACACTACACGCACATCAAAGTTAATATAAAGCGAGTAGGATGATAAGATCTCTTACAAAACGATAACATTTCCTTTTTGCAGAATATTAAATGGAAATATTTTAAATATTTTTCGGCATTACGATTCTTTAAGTAGTTGTGTAGCTATAAAGCTCTGTTTCATCTTAATATTCCAAGAACATCTTTTGATATTAACATTTCAAATTTGGTGTTTACTTTTTAATTCAGCTTTACTACATTTATATATAGTGTAATCGCATTTTTTATATTCAGTATATAATATGGGTGTTAATTCTTCATCTATCCACAAGTGTTGAAACTATTGGGTTTGTGAAATAAGATTAAACTAGAAATAGATTTAAACTAGAAATGACCTTGTTTCGCCTCCTCTTATAGGAGGTGTTAACGGTTCAGAGTGAGCCGAAAGTTAAATACACCCTTCAGTGATACATTTAGGGCCTCATTAGAATTATTGAGGATACAAAGGAAATTTTTAAACGCTTAAGCTTTTGCTAAAGACCTTGGCAATATTTCGCCAATTTGAACGATGTATTTCCGGTTTTTCTCATTGGCTGGTGGACCTGTGTTTAGAAAGTAAATTCGTCTCGGCTCGGAGAGGTTTATTTTGGTTTCCCAACTTGTAATTGAATTTCAGTAAATGGGTTATCTATTGCGGGTATCTAGAGTTTAAGTGTACTGGCAAAGTTCAAAATTGTTGTTTAGCGCCCAACGTGTGGCTCGAACCCACGACCCCGAGATTAAGAGTCTCGTGCTCTACCGACTGAGCTAGCCGGGCTTGAATTCAAACATTTTAATTGAATTTCTGTAAATGGGCTATCATTTCCTGGAATCTCGGATTTTAGTGTACGGGCAAAATTCAAAATTAACGTTTATCGCCCAATGTGGGGCTCAAACCCACGATCCCGAGATTAAGAGTCTCGTGCTCATCCGACTGAGCTAGCCGGGCTTGAATTCAAGTATTTTAATTGAATTTCTGTAAATGGGCTACCACTTGCTGGAATCTCGAATTTTAGTGTACGAGAAAACCTCAAAATTATCGTTTAGCGCCCAACGTGGGGCTCGAACCCACGACCCCGAGATTAAGAGTCTCGTGCTCTACCGACTGAGCTAGCCGGGCTGGTATCCATGCATTTTAAATTAATTTCAGTAAATGGACTATCTTTAGCGAGAATCTAGAGTTTAAATGTACTGGAAAAATTCTAAATTGTTATTTAGCGCCCAACGTACATGTGGTGCTCGAACGCACGACCCCGAGATTAAGAGTCTCGTGCTCTACAGACTGAGCTAGCCGGGTGTGTATCCAACCATTTTTACCTCTCCGAGTGACGATGACGTCACGGAGAGGTATTACACTGGCCGTGTCTGTCTGTCTGTCTGTCTGTCTGTGTGTCTGTCTGTCAGACCCCACGTGACCGCGTTCGCAGTTTACAAATCGGAGCAAACAAATACTCGATTTCCAGAACGCGTTCGCGGTTCACGGAAATTTGGCCATTCATCTACCAACACCAGTCTTTACTAACTGGCTTCTAAGGACCACAATCTGCTAGTCTTTGTCCATCCCACATGGACACTAGCCTGTAGTTGCTGGCTCGTAAGCACCACCATCTTCTGTTCTTCGTCAATCCCACATTGACACCAGCTTCTATGCACCACCATCTTCTGTTCTTCGTCAATCCCACATTGACACCAGCTTCTATGCACCACCATCTTCTGTTCTTCGTCAAACCCACATTGACACCAGCTTCTATGCACCACCATCATCAGGTCTTTGTCCATTCCGGCTTCTTCTCCATCGTTAACGTTTGGTTTTAAGATATACGCGGCGATCGGCTAGGGTTACGAGAAACGTATAGCCTCCCAATGGCAGGGCTTCCACCATCGGTTCACGCGAATGCGTTTTTATCTATTATTGGTTTCAAGATATACGCGGCGATCGGCTAGGGTTACGAGAAACGTCTAGCCTCCCAATGGCAGGGCTTCCACCATCGGTTCACGCGAATGCGTTTTTATCTATTATTATAATGGAAACGAATCGTATATATACCCCAAAATTTGAAAAAAGCGGGCAAGAGGGGTACCCTTCACTTTAAACGTCAATATTAGCAAAGTTTCGAAAGATAATAGGAACAACTTTATTTTAAACGATTTAACTATTTTTAAAGTTATTTACTGGCGATTAAAGCAATTAATATAATTTATATTTAATTAATTATTTAAGATAAACTTATTTCTATGTAATGACACAAGTGAGAGTTTATATAGAACGAGTAATGAAGATTGCATCCGAATCGAAACACTACACGCACATCAAAGTTAATATAAAGCGAGTAGGATGATAAGATCTCTTACAAAACGATAACATTTCCTTTTTGCAGAATATTAAATGGAAATATTTTAAATATTTTTCGGCATTACGATTCTTTAAGTAGTTGTGTAGCTATAAAGCTCTGTTTCATCTTAATATTCCAAGAACATCTTTTGATATTAACATTTCAAATTTGGTGTTTACTTTTTAATTCAGCTTTACTACATTTATATATAGTGTAATCGCATTTTTTATATTCAGTATATAATATGGGTGTTAATTCTTCATCTATCCACAAGTGTTGAAACTATTGGGTTTGTGAAATAAGATTAAAACTAGAAATAGATTTAAACTAGAAATGACCTTGTTTCGCCTCCTCTTATAGGAGGTGTTAACGGTTCAGAGTGAGCCGAAAGTTAAATACACCCTTCAGTGATACATTTAGGGCCTCATTAGAATTATTGAGGATACAAAGGAAATTTTTAAACGCTTAGGCTTTTGCTAAAGACCTTGGCAATATTTCGCCAATTTGAACGATGTATTTCCGGTTTTTCTCATTGGCTGGTGGACCTGTGTTTAGAAAGTAAATTCGTCTCGGCTCGGAGAGGTTTATTTTGGTTTCCCAACTTGTAATTGAATTTCAGTAAATGGGTTATCTATTGCGGGTATCTAGAGTTTAAGTGTACTGGCAAAGTTCAAAATTGTTGTTTAGCGCCCAACGTGTGGCTCGAACCCACGACCCCGAGTGTTAGCGCCACTCATATTTCGCGCCCTTTGTAGTTAGCTAGAACGCTAGCAGGTGGCAGCACAGCCACCGAAAGGAAGCAGTCGCCTCGTGCTGGAGGGAAGGGGCTAGGGCTGTAACGCGCATTCTCTGGTACGCGGTCGCCATGTAAAGATATGCTACAATAAACACCTTTTCATTTTTACTTTAATCGCTTATTTTGTATTGATTCGTAACTAACTCGCCTTAAGACTATCTTGACAAAAACGTAATAACATCTCAGAAGTGGGATAAACCAATAGTTATGGGATATTTGTACAAATGAGTTAGATTAAATTCGATTAAGAATCACCACGGAAAACCTCTACACGAACGACGATGAAAACGAGGCGCCGCGTAGACGAAAACGTACGAAACACATTGACGACGATTTTTAACGCCAAGGCTTAGAAGATTAATGTCCGGAGAATCAAACGAACGAACGCAAATACGAAAAAGTAGTAGGTGTAGAACGAGAATAGATTATAAATCCTTACATAATACTGGGAAACGGAGAGTCGACGATAATTCGGGATCAAAAGACAACACGTGTGGTACAGCAAACGACATAGCGAACACACAACGAAACGAAACGGTCTCTTATGAATCGCCGGACGAGTTCGACTTAGCCCCAGAAACGAACGACGAATTTGAACTATCTTACGAACGCGAAACAACGAACGACAACTTTGAAACGGTAACGAACAATAATTTTGAACTATCCTACGAACGCGAAACAACGAACGACAATTTTGAAACGGTAACGAACAATAATTTTGAAACGGTAACGGACGACAACTTTGAAACGGTAACGAACAATCATTTTGAAACGGTAACGAACAATAATTTTGAAACGGTAACGGACGACAACTTTGAAACGGTAACGAACAATCATTCGGAAACGGTAACGAACAATAATTTTGAAACGGTAACGAACACTTATCTTGAAACGGTATCAAACGATAGCACGACTCTCGAACAACTCAACGTCATGGCAGGGGACAATACCAACCAAACAGGCAGTGGTAATGCAACGGCAAGTACTCCTCCAGGGTTTGTTTCTATGGCTGTTTTTCAAAAATCAATCCAAGATGCGATTGCAGCGACGGTACAACAAACACTTGCGGCTACGATTGGAAATCAGGCTAACATGCAAGCTACGATACAGGCTAGCGTACAAGCAGCACTAGCAAACAATACGAATCAAGGGGTAAACACGAGTAACCAACCACCTGCTGCTAACGGAACCTCCAATCAGAACGTAGAACACCATCATTGGGGTGAAACTAGTAAGGCTATTCCAGAATTCAACCCAGAAAGCGCCCCCCATCAAACCATGAAGATGTGGATCAAGAAGATAGACGATATGGCCAGAACGTATAATTGGCCAGAACGCATGATAATAGCCAATGCTCTCCCACGACTTAAAGGGAGCTCACAAATTTGGTTTGAATCTCTAGACTGTATGGTATCAACGTGGATTGAATGGAAAGACTTACTGATGAAATGGTTTCCCGAGACGAAAAGCGTCATGAAGTTACACCGAGAAATGGAGGCTAGGATGCGAAGACCAGAAGAAAGCTTCACTACCTACTACCACGACAAAGTAGCAAAGTTAAGACAGTGTGGAGTAGCGGAACCAGATATGATTGAATATATTATCACTGGACTAAATGATAATGAACTCATAACCGCGTTAACAATGAAAGACTTTAATTCGCCCCCAGAACTGCTGCAACGTATCCATCAATTGGAAGGGAGACTGAAGTTAACTACACATAGCGAAAACGGGAGTAAAAAGACTTTCACCAATGAGAAGTACGGGACGGATAGAAACAACTATCGCCGAAATACCTATCACCAAAATTACGAACACGGAAAGGAAAATAGTTACCAAAACCAACATTACGAACACGGAAAGGAAAATAGTTACCAAAACGACGCAACTAATTATCAAAACCATACAAGCACAGATGGGAGGTATAAATACCACAGAACGGTATACACTCAGCCTCAACCGATGTTTCAACCAATGTACAACGCTCAAGGTCAGCCTCTTTGTTTCAACTGTAACACCTACGGACATATTTCACGTGACTGCCAACAACCTCAAAGGAAAACAAGATGCGACGAATGTAAACGAACGGGCCACGAAGCCAAAGACTGTAAAGATAAACAACCAGTCAAAGAGAATCTCCTTGTTGAAAATAGCACGCAGATAAACGAAGACAATCAGAAATATTTTATGGACGCTACCATAAATGGTCACGCAATAAAATCGTATGTGGATCAAGGGAGTAAATGTGTAATAATCCGAGAAAGTACGGCTAGAGAAATGGAACTAGAAATAGAAACAGTCGAAAATGGTTGTGCTATCGGAGGGTATGCAGGTAACGGAAGTACAAAACCTGTTGGAATCGTTAAACAAGCTCAGATCACGATAGATCAAGCCACGGCAAAGACAGATGTCCACGTTGTCCGAGACGATATTCAAACGATTCCATTACTTATTGGACAACCAGTAACGGAACAACCACACATCACGATCATCAAGAGGGGTAATGTTGTACGACTCTTCACAGAGACGAAGGAACCAGACAATGAAGATAATTGTCTAAAAAGAGTAGAGATACCAGACTTACCACCACCCACTCTAACCTTATGGGCAAAAGAAGCGACGGTCATACCAGCGAACTATGTTGGTTTTGTAGATCTATTATCTTGTCAAACTGAAATGGAAAAGGATATCTACATAAAAGGGCAAATGAGATTTGTACCAGGAAAAGAGTATTGCATCCCGAGGGGTTTATATCATATAGACAGAGAAGGAATTACACGAGTCCCAGTCGTTAATGTATCTGGAAATGAAGTTATCATCAGTAAAGGAGAGAAAATTGTCAGAACCGAAGATTTCATGCCATCACGCGAGGAACGAACCGAAGTAGCTGCGCAATTTTCCGATCTCAAACTAAGAGAAATCAAAGAAGTATTGAAGAAAGGCGGTAAATTAACGAATCACGAGAGGAAGGTTAGAGACGATTACGTCTTACGACACGAACGAAATTTCTAACGACGGGAGGACGCAATGGAAAATATACGGAACGATCAAGCAAAACAACGAATACGATATAACGAAAAACGCGCCAAAACCACAACGTTCGATCCTGGAGATCTGGTGATCGTTGAACGCGAACCACAAAGCACAGGTGTACCCCAGAGAACTGCAGCGCGATACAAGGGTCCGTATATTATCACCAACAAATTGAAGTACGACAGGTACGTCATTGAAGACGTTCCCGAAAACCAAAGAAATAATCGCTTCTATCGTAATACGGCCCCTATTGATAAGCTGAAACGATTTCCTATCATTGACAACGCTGACGACACCGATGATGCTTCAGACGAGAATGGATATGAATCTCCTCACGACGAGCCAGAGACTCCAGTATCAGACGCCGATGCGAACGAGGCTAGAAGAAGGGTCACCCCACCCAAATCAGGACCCCAGATTTTGGACCAGTCAAGTACTCCAGACATCAGGGATAACGAAGACGAGATCACGACTACACGTTCTGCACGAAAACCCAAGCGACCGTCATATTTGAACGATTATATTTTAGGTTAAAAACATTTTAAGTTCAGATGGCCACGTAAATTTAGAAACTAAAACTAAAGAAATACCAAAACAAGTACAAAAAAAAAATAATAATAATGTTCCTAGAAACTTTTTCTTACGTCAAAATGCAATTGTTTACCTTTTGTTAATAATGCTCGCGTCTTTCAGTTTGTAACCTAATTTTGTTTTCTATATTTTTGCTGTCATTATTTTTACCGTCTTCCATTCGTATGTCCGCCATAATCAGGCGATTATTATGTTGTCAGGATTGGCCGAATGTTAGCGCCACTCATATTTCGCGCCCTTTGTAGTTAGCTAGAACGCTAGCAGGTGGCAGCACAGCCACCGAAAGGAAGCAGTCGCCTCGTGCTGGAGGGAAGGGGCTAGGGCTGTAACGCGCATTCTCTGGTACGCGGTCGCCATGTAAAGATATGCTACAATAAACACCTTTTCATTTTTACTTTAATCGCTTATTTTGTATTGATTCGTAACTAACTCGCCTTAAGACTATCTTGACAAAAACGTAATAACATCTCAGAAAATGTTAGCGCCACTCATATTTCGCGCCCTTTGTAGTTAGCTAGAACGCTAGCAGGTGGCAGCACAGCCACCGAAAGGAAGCAGTCGCCTCGTGCTGGAGGGAAGGGGCTAGGGCTGTAACGCGCATTCTCTGGTACGCGGTCGCCATGTAAAGTCATGCTACAATAAATACCTTTTCATTTTTACTTTAATCGCTTATTTTGTATTGATTCGTAACTAACTCGCCTTAAGACTATCTTGACAAAAACGTAATAACACGAGATTAAGAGTCTCGTGCTCTACCGACTGAGCTAGCCGGGCTTGAATTCAAACATTTTAATTGAATTTCTGTAAATGGGCTATCATTTCCTGGAATCTCGGATTTTAGTGTACGGGCAAAATTCAAAATTAACGTTTATCGCCCAATGTGGGGCTCAAACCCACGATCCCGAGATTAAGAGTCTCGTGCTCATCCGACTGAGCTAGCCGGGCTTGAATTCAAGTATTTTAATTGAATTTCTGTAAATGGGCTACCACTTGCTGGAATCTCGAATTTTAGTGTACGAGAAAACCTCAAAATTATCGTTTAGCGCCCAACGTGGGGCTCGAACCCACGACCCCGAGATTAAGAGTCTCGTGCTCTACCGACTGAGCTAGCCGGGCATATATCCATGAAGTGTAATTTTTAGCCACATCGTATGATGGATATCTACGATGGGGCTCTTAGTTTGACCTGCCCTGTTGTCATTCTCGTAGTAGTAGTAGTAGTAGTAGTAGTGCCACAGTCCTGCCCGAGGGGGCCGTCGCTTGTTCAAATCTCGTACACAGCTCGTACAAATCATCCTAATCAAGCAAATCAACCAAATCATCCAAATCACCACGAAATTAATGAAATCGATTTCAAATCAACCAAATCTACCAAATCATTCAAATCATCTAAATCAATGAAATCCATTTCAAATCAACGAAATCACCGCAAAATCAATTTCAAATCAACCAAATCATCCAAATCTTCAAATCCGTTTCAAATCTTTAAATCCGTTTCAAATCTTTAAATCCGTTTCAAATCTTCAAATCCGTTTCAAATAAACGAAATCTTCAAATCCGTTTCAAATAAACGAAATCTTCAAATCCGTTTCAAATAAACGAAATCTTCAAATCCGTTTCAAATAAACGAAATCTTCAAATCCGTTTCAAATAAACGAAATCTTCAAATCCGTTTCAAATAAACGAATCTTGGTTTCAATCAACATGGTCACCCTTTTCCAATTATGACGCCCCTTACCACCCCGGGGTTAATGGGTTCGCGGCACGCAAAGATTCAGTGACGTGTCGTAAAAATATATGTCTCTGTATTTTTAACTTGCATACTTTCATTGCTTTAGTCAGTTGAATTCATTTCATATACCAATTTTATGGGGCTTCGCATTATATATGCGCCCCTGTATTGTGAGCGTTGGTGAGAGGCATAGAACATGTGGCGACATCTATGTAGGCGTCTTATGTTCTTTTCTGTTCTTTATGTTTTGGTTTTAGTTTGGGTTATAGAATATCAGAGTAGCGTCAACTCGTACTTCAAACGATTGATTAATTAACAATAACAGTGCGATCATGTCAAATGAGCAAGAGGACAAAGACAATGTCATGTTTCAGCAAAATTTAAAGAATTGCCTCTTCAATTGCGGAAGTGTTTGGAATTAACTGGATGTTCGGACAAAAACGCCTTGAAATCCATAACAAACTTAAAAGAAATCTTTATGCTTGCTAAACATGATGCAGAAATAGCGGACTTTTCGCGTGTGAACCTGAAAGTTTCGAGTTTTTGCCTGGCCATAAGAGTCTTTTGCAATCTTTCATAAATGATTTAAAACACCCACTACATGCGAAAAGGAAAATGCGACCAAGTGAAGATAATAGTAGTGAAACTCTCGTCATGGATATTATTACTGAAAGTCATCCTAAAAAGCGCAAAACAACCGAGGTAGTGCCTTTATTCAGTGAAATAATCAAGCAAGTGATTAAGAACATGAGTAATTGGTGTGCTCGAATCGCGAAAGATCCACACTTGAAGAACCTTAAGGTAAACGAACAATTTACGCTTAGTATGGGAAAAAATTCACCAAAGATGATATGTCTGCCGTGTGGGAAATCGATAACACTGTCAATGTGTAATGGAAGTGCAGTTTTATCAAACTATACGAGACACGCAATGATATGCCAAAAATTAAAAGGGATAGGCCTGTTGCGCCTTTTTTGGCAACCCCTGGTTCGTTAATTGGGAGAGTCTATTTAAGTAATCATAACGGACTGAAACATTATAATTACTGTTGTTGTGATACGTGTGTTTGCAATAATTTAATTTATACTCGCACTAAAGTTCAGTTTATTTATTTTGATCATTGAACATTTCCTCCAGATTATTAAAACAAAAGCCCGCCCAGAAAACTTTAATTTAATTTTGATATAAAAACCGCTCGCTCGTAAAGTTCTATTAATTGACTAATCTGGGTTTTTAAACCCGCCCGCTCACAAAAGTTTAAGTTATTCTTTTAATCCCGCTCAGTTCTTTGGTTATTAATTTGGGTTTACAAACCCGCCCGCACAGAAAAAGTTCCTTAAAATTGTTTATTTTACCTCTTTAGGTTTAGCTCGCTCTCATTATATTTTCTCGAGGACCGCACAGTAATCCTTTTTCTCGAGTTCTGGTACCACACTCTAACAGTGACTGACTGATTTTTGCTCAAAAACGTTTTTTCCTTTCTCTTATTTTTAAGTCTCTCTTAGGTTGGGGCCCACACGCCCCCCCGGGCTCAGTGTCCTTTTGGCTACTCTTAAAAACTATTTTGCTTTACTGGTGATTTTCCACTAGCAGGGCCGTTCACCTGCCTCAACGTTCTTTTCAATCTTTACCTACGTAAAGGCTTTTTACCTCGGTTTTTACAGCTTGCTTCTGGTTTTTTCACTCTCTATACCCCCAGTAAGGTGCTCTATTTTTGAACTATTTTTTACCCTCAAAAATATCTTTTGGCACGAAAACATTTTTAAAAATACATTGAATAACAAATTTTCCAAATATTACAAAACAACTTAATTTTCTCGAATGTTAGAATTGGCACAATAAAATAATAATAACAATAAAAAATATAAAAGTTAATCAATTGAATTACAGTAATGATACTAATGAATTAATAAGAAAATTTTTACAAAATATTTTACAAGGCCGGAGCAGTCCAATTCAGCAAAGAGTGGAATCATTTTTCAATATCGCTGGTTCGCGCGCGCAAGAAATTCCAGAATCGGAAAAGGAAGTCAATTTTGGGATGGACAGGGTCACGGAGTCTTCGGCTGAAGACACCAGGCCCGCGCATAATGGAAAGAATACACACGAACCTATTGCAGAGTAATTACCTTTAACACTTATCTCGACAATTACAGCTTAACTAAATTTTAAAATTTACGGCAACCATGTGCTTCATATAGCATTTAGAAAATCTTAACTACCAAATAATACTTTGGTTTAATTACAAGTTTTGCTGTTAGTAAATTGTTCTCAATGTGTATAAGCAATAAATATTACCGAAAATACTTTTGAATTCGTTTACTAATACCAAAAGCGTATAGAAAACCATAAAGTGAAGGTCAGTAACTTATCCTAGGCTTTGGCTTTGGTTTACATGTAAAATGAGAAGCTCGCGGGGTCTAAGTAAGCTCCCAACCAATCACCTTCCACTTGCATTACCTCATCCGAATCGTAGGCAGACGTCATACTAAAGCAAAAATTAGTTTTGCGAAGCTAGCGGCTACTTCAGGGCAAAAATAGAAACACTAAAATATCGTCTGCTTTTTACCTCTCCTAGAGTGGGATATAGACCGAGTGGGGAAAGGTGAAGCTCCGCCCATTGACATGCGCGGTAGCCACTGGATGTTTTACTTCCAACAGCAACACGTAGATGGCGGGCAAATCTATACTTTGGCGCTAAATTTAAAATGCTTCGTTTTACAACATTGGTTTTCATATAGATAATGTTAGTTCAAATCTTAATAAAAAGGTGTTAAAATATAGATTTTAAAATATATTTCTCACCATGTTTTAAACACAACATACACATTGATTATTACTAAACAATAGAAATTACTAAACAATAGAATTAAATATATTTAAGTTCATGATTTTCGCTATATTAAATGTATAATTATGGGAGTAGTTTTCCTTTAGGATTTAAATTTATTATTTCTTAAATAAATATGGGTTTTAAATAGCCATTTTCGAGTTTCAGAAACACAGAAATTAAGGCATATTTCCCAAATAATCTCAACGTTAGGAAATTTATCAGTGGACCGAGCAATGAAGGCATAAAATGATAGTACCGGCAATTCCGTCTTTGCAAGGTAATGTCTTGTTCTATCAATGAAAGAATAATAGTTTTCTAATGACCAGATCGTTTGAATGTTGCTGAACTCCTACTTAATTGACTCCAAACCCATCCGCACAGCAACTCAAACTAAAGATTTGGGTACTATATTCGACGCTAAGTTTCGTTTTTGTAGGCACGTCACCAAGACTATTGAAATCTCTGCATCATTTCCGAATCATATATTTAAGCCTAGTTCGTTCCATGTTGCTGTTTGGTTGCGTTGCCTGGGGTAGCTGTAGCCAATTTTTCCTAAAAAAAACAGTAGAAGCAGTTCAGCGTAGTTTTATAGAGTTCAGTCATAAATACTTTTTCCCTAAAGCTACTTATAATTATGGACTATTATTGGCAATCCTGGATCTCCTCAAAATTAATGACTGAATCATGTTACTTTTACTCACAAGTTAGCTCATAGCATTCTCCAGCTCTCGACTCTATTAAATGCTCTTAATTGTTCTGTTCCTTAACATTTGCGCAGCCCAAAATACATTTTACAAACGCAGTATAACAATTAAGATGCAAATGCAATTCCTTAACTAGCGTTTTTGATCTTTTCTCGAACAACTTATCTGTTCATAAAATAATTCGACTGTAATTATTGAATGTTACTAAATGTTAAAAGAAGAGAGAAGAAAAACATCACTGATTTACTACTTTCTTTTTTCCAATTTAAATTTGTACGCGTGACTTTTTCATTTATGCGTAATTCTCTTGATATTTTGTATTGAAAATGTGCACCAAGTGTATAATCTCGTGAGTTGTTTTACAACTTTTTTATACACAATAAACATTCAATTATAATTTTTCTCTGAATTTCTTTGGTAGATATAATAATGAAACTCTCAAATTCAGATCAATTGAAGCCCCTATGATGAATAAAAGAATGAACAGCGGAAATGTATAATCAGTTTAGATTTAGTAAAATATATCTTGCTTGCTTGTTATCAGGGTTGTTTTTGTGATTTATTGAGGTTAATTCCGGGATGAGGAGAGAAGTCTTTGTAAAGTACGGCGCCTGAAGTTACTTGAATTGCCCAAAAATGTAAATAATCACGATTATGAAATAGAATGAATGTATGTTAAACTTGTTTTGCTTCGGCTATATTAATGCAAAGTTAAGACAATAACAAAACAAGTTTAACATACATTCAGTCTGTTTCATTATCGTCATTATTAACGTTTTTGATAGCTAAATTGACTTTCAGCACCGCACTTTACAAAACAACTTTCTTCATCCTGGAATTCACTGCAAAAATTCAGAGAAAAATGATCCTTCAAACAAAATAGCCATTAGAACAGTATTATTCTTTCATCGAAAAAACAAGACACGATTTTTCAAAGAAGCAAGTGCAGTTATTTTCAATTTAGGCATCATCGCTCGGTCAATAAATAATTTTAACCATTTTTCCTGACGTCGGGATTAATAATATTACATGTAAATATTTTATTGTTTAGCAATAAACATTGTGTATGTTGTGTTTAAAACATGGTGGGAAATATATTTTAAATTCTGTATTTTAACACAAGTATTCACCTTTTTATTAAGATTTGAACTAACATTATCCATATCAACACCAATGTTGTAAAACGAAGCATTTCAAATTTTGCGCCAAAGGGTAGATTTTCCCGCCATCTACGTGTTGCTGTTGGAAGTAAAACATCCAGTGGTTACCGCGCATGTCAATGGGCGGGGCTTCACCTTTCCCCACTCGGTCTATATCCCACTCTAACCTCTCCGAGTGACGATGACGTCACGGAGAGGTATTACACTGGCCGTGTCTGTCTGTTTGTCTGTCTGTCTGTCTGTCTGTGTGTCTGTCTGTCAGACCCCACGTGACCGCGTTCGCAGTTTACAAATCGGAGCAAACAAATACTCGATTTCCGGAACGCGTTCGCGGTTCACGGAAATTTGGCCATTCATCTACCAACACCAGTCTTTACTAACTGGCTTCTAAGGACCACAATCTGCTAGTCTTTGTCCATCCCACATGGACACTAGCCTGTAGTTGCTGGCTCGTAAGCACCACCATCTTCTATTCTTCGTCAATCCCACATTGGCACCAGCTTCTATGCACCACCATCTTCTGTTCTTCGTCAATCCCACATTGACACCAGCTTCTATGCACCACCATCTTCTGTTCTTCGTCAAACCCACATTGACACCAGCTTCTATGCACCACCATCATCAGGTCTTTGTCCATTCCGGCTTCTTCTCCATCGTTAACGTTTGGTTTTAAGATATACGCGGCGATCGGCTAGGGTTACGAGAAACGTCTAGCCTCCCAATGGCAGGGCTTCCACCATCGGTTCACGCGAATGCGTTTTTATCTGTTATTATAATGGAAACGAATCGTATATATACCCCAAAATTTGAAAAAAGCGGGCAAGAGGGGTACCCTTCACTTTAAACGTCAATATTAGCAAAGTTTCGAAAGATAATAGGAACAACTTTATTTTAAACGATTTAACTATTTTTAAAGTTATTTACTGGCGATTAAAGTAATTAATATCATTTATATTTAATTAATTATTTAAGATAAACTTATTTCTATGTAATGACACAAGTGAGAGCTTATATAGAACGAGTAATGAAGATTGCATCCGAATCGAAACACTACACGCACATCAAAGTTAATATAAAGCGAGTAGGATGATAAGATCTCTTACAAAACGATAACATTTCCTTTTTGCAGAATATTAAATGGAAATATTTTAAATATTTTTCGGCATTACGATTCTTTAAGTAGTTGTGTAGCTATAAAGCTCTGTTTCATCTTAATATTCCAAGAACATCTTATGATATTAACATTTCAAATTTGGTGTTTACTTTTTAATTCAGCTTTACTACATTTATATATAGTGTAATCGCATTTTTTATATTCATTATATAATATGGGTGTTAATTCTTCATCTATCCACAAGTGTTGAAACTATTGGGTCTGTGAAATAAGATACCCTAGATTTAAACTAGAAATGACCTTGTTTCGCCTCCTCTTATAGGAGGTGTTAACGGTTCAGAGTGAGCCGAAAGTTAAATACACCCTTCAGTGATACATATAGGGCCTCATTAGAATTATTGAGGATACAAAGGAAATTTTTAAACGCTTAAGCCTTTGCTAAAGACCTTGGCAATATTTCGCCAATTTGAACGATGTATTTCCGGTTTTTCTCATTGGCTGGTGGACCTGTGTTTAGAAAGTAAATTCGTCTCGGCTCGGAGAGGTTTATTTTGGTTTCCCAACTTGTTTTAAACAACCCCGGAACGGGAGTCGGGAAAGCTTCGGGTCTTCGGGAATCGAAGCAAAGAGGAGGGAAATAGGGAGAGTTCACCGCGTTAACGGTAACGGGCCGGCACGCTAAGTCAGGCGGGCAAGGCCTAAAGTACCCCGACTTTTTTCCTAACTTCCCAAGGTGGCAGATAATTTAATTGTTATTTAAATATTTAAAGTAGACTATTTTACCAAGTTTAGTTTAGAATATGTAGTTGTCGTGGTAGTTCTTTTAATGATACAAATATTATAAAGCCGTTATTATTATAATCGTTTTTGAAATGCCTCGGAAAAAAACCACAGAGAGCATTGCTCTTTTAGCTTTAAACCCAAAAAACCAAAGTACGCAATACAACTCTTTCAAACTACCATTTTCGATCATGAATTCTATGGCCTCTTTCAATTTTCCATTTTTATCCGTAACGAAAATATCGTCCTTTTCATAATCGTGTAACAATGTTGTTAACTCTAAACCTTCAGTCATTATTTATCTCGATAAAATGTCACCAAAAGCCTAAGAAGAAGATGACAGAACGGCACACTCGTCTTTAGGGCTTTAGGCCTAATATAAGCAGCCGACGCAACTCATACGGAATTTAGTGGAGCTATATTTTGTAGCCAACTCACTCATGTACCTTGTGTAACACTACGCAAATTTAATCTTCCGCCCCGACGAAGCGGCATCGTACCGGCTCTAACGAGGAGGGGGGTCGGAACAACGGGATAGAGAAGGGGCTCCTACTTTTACACGTTCAGCCCAGGCGGTAAAGACCTTCACTTTATGGTTTTCTATACGCTTTTGCTAATACTTAGATTTTTACATTATCTCAGGCTTGATGAAATACCTTCTCGCGCATCCAGCTCAAAATTTTACCCCAATAAATGGTTAAGAACCGAAAGAAATAAGCGCAAGCTTCACGAGGCTGCCCAGGATTGTAAAACAATTCTTTCTTTTCTTACCTCAAGTGATCAAGACCAAGTATTAAAGCTACTTCGGGAAAACAACTCCTTGGGAGCAGAACTGGATCGGTTGGACGGTTAACTCCATTTAGGAGACACTTTAAACAGAAACAGTTCACTTCAAAAAGACGAGAATAGTGGAATTCAACCAATGTTACGAAGTCTATACGAAAATAGTGTACAAAACTCCCAAAAAAAGTCACCAAGACACTCGGATTCGGTCAAAAATTTTGCAAAATTGGTTTTCATTTGGTCTGGAAAGTTGTCTTATGAACTCTTGTCGACAAATTTGGGTTTAGCCTTGCCAAGCGTAAGACAGGTGGAAAGATATGTAGCATCCACAGACAAAGCTGAGGAGGGAAAAATTCGCTTAGATGGTTTAGAAAAACACCTTGAAAGGTTCGGGAAAAAGCCCTTTTTGGTTAACTTGTGTGAAGACGCGACTAGGTGTACCGCTAAGGTCTCATATGATTCCACTACAAACCAGTGTGTAGGATTTGTACCACCCTTAGACCATAATGGACTTCCTCTTATACAACAGTTTCCTTTCGAAAGCTTTGACAAAGCGGAGTCTTTCATGCGCTCTAAAAAGAAGTCAGAGTTAGTTCACACAATTATGGTACAGAGCCTTACTAGGGGTACTCCTCCATACGCTTTGCTGATATTTCGAACTGACAATAAATACACCAAGGGTACAATCCAAACTCGTTGGAAACATTTAATTGATTTGCTTAAAGAAAGGGAAATATTTGTAATGGCCGTGGGCTCCGACGGTGACCCTAAGTATCTTCAAGCAATGAGTGATAGTTTTAAGGCTAACGGTATCTTCAAACAAGTCAACCATTTAATAAAGAATGCTTTTAACAATTCTGGACAACCTTTTAAAGAGGAGATGCTGTGTTTCCAGGATTCAATACATGTAGGCGCTAAATTTCGAACGAGACTACTTCAACACAGTATCCTACTTCCAATGGGACGCTTGAAATGCAGTAGAGGCCACTTGTCAATTTTGCTTGAAACTGAATCAAAATTTGACCATAAATTGAGAGCAAGTGATTCAGAATTGAAAGATCGACAAAATTTTGCCGCTGCCCAGAGAATTTGTTCCAATTCTGTAGTTGAAATTTTGAAAAAGAACGTTGAATGTCTTGGAACTGCAGTTTATTTGCAAATGGTGCAGTACAGTGTTGAGCCCTTCCTGGACAAAGAAATGGATCCCTCTGAGAGAATTCGAAAAGTCTGGTGCGCAGTTTATTTCTTTCGAGGATGGAAGCTTTGGCTTTCACGACAAAAGGAGTATTCGGTTCAAGAAAACTTCATTTCTCGAAATCTTCATATATGTCTTGAAATTAATGCTCATTGCCTTCTAATGATGTCAATTTACTTGAAAAATTCAAACAACAAAGAAGCCTTTTTGCCCACATTACTTGGAAGCCAACAATGCGAAGGATTTTTTCGAGCTTGTCGTAGCATGACGAGTGTTTTTTCAAACGTCATAAATTTTTCTGTTCAGGAGCTTGTGTATCGCTTGAGACGACTCGATATACAAATGGAACTCTCAACTAGGAAAACGACACATTAAAATTTATTCGACACAAAAAGATGGTTTGCACTGAAGAAAATAACATCAAGGAACTGCCAGACTTCGTAGATTTGTCAATGATAATTTCCGAAAGTCAAGTTCAGGCGTTAGAGTCTCTAGACAGTGTTGGTATTAACGTAACCTTAGACGAGCTTAACTATTCCGAATTCGAATCTACTTCAGCTTCAGTTGACTATAAATCTGGCGATCTTATAGCATATGACAAAAGCTTTCATACTCTTACCGAAATCGAAACAAACGAGCAAGTTAACAAACCAGAACCTGAAGATCTAATTTTAATAAATAGCGTAAGCTCTAGTCAAAGTGCTTATTTTGATGGTGACCTGTCTCCCAAAAGTCCTTTTGTGAAATACACAATAAATGGGTCTACCACGATTATTAAAAAAACCACGGCACTGTGGTTAGTGCACGACCCCGATACGCTGTCCAACGATCGGTCCATAAGGGTTCGTTGCCCTTCGGTCAGAAATGATCATAACTATGCAGAATCAAAAGACTGTGGTATACGCAAAATATCCTCAATCAATGTAGGCGATTTTTGCGCATTTTCCTTAAAAGGCGAATATTATTTAGGCCGGGTGCTACAGTTTTCCTATTTGCAAGGAAAGTCTAAATTTGACCGTACTTACAGTAGCGCGTACGTTAACGTAAAACCTCCCCCTAAAAGGTCAGTCGGTGTTCTGTGTAACTGGTTTGTTTTAACAGATATATCGGACAGATGCCTTTTTAAATTATCAGTTAAAACGTCATTTATGGACTCCAAAAATTATATATGTACTGTCTCGCGCAACCTCTTGGAATTCACCAATGAAGGCATTTCTATTCCAGTAGAAGTCTTAACACTAGTCAAAGAATTGATCATGAAGTGTTACATTCTTTTTTAAATTCAAATAGAAATGTGTATTTTAATATTGAAATGTTTTAATTTACTCTCCATTGATATTAGTCGTGTAACGATTAGATGAAAAGTGAAAATAATTGAAATTTGTCTTACCACATGAATTTGTTAAAGTCAATAATCTAAATAAAATCTAAGATAGATTAAAACAACCCCATATGTTTCGGAACGTTGATTTTCGTTCATATAATAACTATTAGTTCATCTAAGAGGATGATTAGCTTATGGAATATCTGAATCAGTCAAATCGAATTGCAATTAACGAACCTGGTTAAATGAAGAAAATTATATACATAAGCAAGGCACACATATTACTAAAATCATCAATATATCAGTCAAATCCTCTACCTAATCACATAATATTAAGAACATATGACTAAGTCATTTAAATCATTAAAGTTAACAAAATTATTTAAATCATCAAAGTTAACAAAATCATTTAAATCATCAAAGTTAACAAAATCATTTAAGTCATCAAAGTTAACAAAATCATTTAAATCATCAAAATTAACAAAATCATTCGAATCATCATAATTAACAAAATCATTCGAATCATAATAATTAACAAAATCATTCGAATCATCATAATTAACAAAATCATTCGAATCATCATAATTAACAAAATCATTCGAATCAACTAAATCATTCAAATCAACTAAATCATTCAAATCAACTAAATCATTCAAATCAACTAAATCATTCAAATCAATTAAATCATTCAAATCAACTAAATCAAACAAATCAACTAAATCAAACAAATCAACAAAATCAAACGTATCAACTAAATCATTCAAATCAACTAAATCATTCAAATCAATTAAATCATTCAAATCAACTAAATCAAACAAATCAACTAAATCAAACAAATCAACTAAATCAAACAAATCAACTAAATCAAACAAATCAACTAAATCAAACAAATCAACTAAATCAAACAAATCAACTAAATCAAACAAATCAACTAAATCAAACAAATCAACTAAATCAAACAATTCAACTAAATCAAACAAATCAACTAAATCAAACAAATCAACTAAATCAAACAAATCAACTAAATCATAAAAATCAACCAAATCAAACAAATTATCCAAATCCCTACCGAATCCATGAAATCGATTTCAAATCATCCAAATCAACTAAATCATCCAAATCAACTAAATCATCCAAATCTTTCAAATCATTCAAATCAACTAAATCAACTAAATCATCCAAATCATCTAAATCTATCAAATCTCTACCAAATTCCCTTCTGCTAACTGTGATTTCATTGGTAGGAACCAACGCGAGCACCTTGGCACGCGGCGAGATAAATTATTCGCGAGGTAATATTCATCATACATAATGATTAATCTAGCTCTTAACACAAAATCGCCTAGATTCGTTGATAAGATGGCTATGCAATGATTCTTATTACCTCTATGTATTCCAGGTTCCACACTGTATTATAACACCAATGATTGACCGTCTTGGAATAAATCTGGGAGCACAGTACTCCCAGCCAAGTCGAGCACTGATATCCTTTTCTCGAAGCAACTCGTGGCCCTATTAAGCCCACTGTAACTTCGTGATGGGCACAGGTAAAAGTCTGAAATTCTGCTTGCCGCGAGGACTGTCAATCCTAGCTATAGTTTCCAAATTTCAAGTTCCTACCCTATATACTTTTCGAAATATCGCAGGTGAAATTTACCTTATTTTGTCACTCAGTCACTCACTCACCGATCATCAAAATTCTAAGGTACTTCTAGGGGAGATAGAAACTTAAAATTCATGATTTAGTTTTCATTTATTTTATAAAGCACAGAAAAATTAAAACATCCCGAAATTTTTATAAAATTGTTCTTTAGTTCTTTATTTTAAAACTAGATGGCGCTGCCGTCTTTTCAACAGAAATAGTGTGTGTTCTTGATGAAAGGACGTAATGGTCCAAAGCTAACCGAAAGTTAAATATATATTAAAGCTAATAGGAGTAGTAGTTTAAAAGAAATGTGTCGTAACTGATGCTACATTCTTATATTAGGATATCGCGTACAACCTTTATTGCATATTCTCTGCGGGTCGAAAGGGTTAATTCAGCGTAAATATGGACAAACGTTAGCGATTATATTGGCAAACGAAGAACCACGAGAGGGTCTTGTTTTAATATAACTACCGAAGTATAACGAGAGGGTCTACAAAAAGAAGTGAGATCCTATGAAAAACATTAACATGTACAAAAATGGGCCAAGCCTCGCTTCGTGCCCTCTACGCCGTAAAACGTTCTGAGATCCCATGTAGAGCCAAGTCTGACTTTTGTTCTCATTCAATCGCCAATTAAACAATAATGTTATAAATTAAGTCCTTTTCCTAATTAATAACCAATATTCTTTGACTCTATCATTATTATACATCTTTGTTCGTATCAAAAATATCGTGACTTGGCAAGCGCAGGTGTACATAAGGTTATGCATAACTCGCCTTATAAACTTGTAAATAGGGTTATGCATAACTCACCATATAATTTGTACATAGGGTTGTGCATGACTCATCTTATAAACTTGTACATATCCCCTCGACCATAAACGATTTAGTGAATATCCCTTCGATTATTTTAAAATCGGCAACGATTTAGTGAATATCCCCTCGACTTCCTTTTATTATTACTTATCTGCGATTGCCAAGTCACGATATTTTTGATACGAACAAAGATGTATAATAATGATAGAGTCAAAGAATATTGGTTATTAATTAGGAAAAGGACTTCATTTATAACATAATTGTTCAATTGGCGATTGAATGAGAACAAAAGGCAGACTTGGCTCTACATGGGATCTCAGAACTTTTTACGGCAGAGAGGGCACGAAGCGAGGCTTGGCCCATTTTTGTACATGTTAATGTTTTTCATAGGATTATATTATTTCCGCTCTATAATGAGTTTCAAATAATTAACCGGCATCGGAAATTATATTTCGTTATATTAGATTAAAGATTGCGATGAAGGCCAGTTCACACCATTTTTTGAAGTTTCTCTTTAGTCTGAAATAAAATTAACCAATATTCGCCTTGTTGCGTTGTCATTGGCACATTTACAATTTGGCAACCTTAGTACCTTTTTTTTGTGTGTAATTGCCATGTAGCTAATACCACCATGAAAAAAGGAGAGTATGGTTCAACGTTTTTCAATTAGAGAATGTGTGAACACGGATTAAAGGAAGTACATTCATTATCAATCGGAAATGATCAATACACATTTAATCACTGGTGTTTAATTAATTTCCTACAAAATTAGTTAACTCGTTATAAATGAGCCAAATTAAGTACCGAGTCCAATTTATTTTGAATTCTGACACCGTTCACGACGGATGATTAATTCAAAATGCGAGTACTTGGTAAGATACTTTTAAAACATAATTATGGTCTATCTTTAATTTGTTTCGAAATGAAAATTATACTATTAAACAAAACTGATAATAACGCTTTCTAACTTGAACTTTCGGTGTAGTATTAGCTTTGGCAATAATTGCCGTTGCCGCCGCTGAATCAGAACCGGAGCCCGTAGGAAATTGCAAATCAGGATGGAGGAAATTAGATAACGGTAATGGTATTTAGTAACGCAAGTTACTTTTGGAAAATATACGCTATCGTACGTGATAAAGTTCATGTAAAATTGAATAGAAGGCTCTGCGAAATGTTACAAAGTATTCACTCAAAACGACGAGAATGTTAGACCCATGGATTTCGATGATGCACTTCAATTTTGTCAAGGGCAAGATGGTCGATTAGTTACCATTCACAATCAAGATGAACAAGGTAGTTTTTAATGCGCTACCATAAACACATAATGTATGACTTCGTCACAACGTCCAAATTCGTAGATTTCCTAACCGCCCTAGTGGGAGAGTCGGGTGTTCATGGATCAATATTAATTGGTCTCAAAAGGCCAAACAGATGGGCAAGGCATGAATGGGTAGACGGAACAAGTTTAAATAATTTCGAAAATTGGGTTCGTGGTGAACCGAGCAACGTACGTATAGTCAAGAGTCAATAACCAACCTCAAAGTACATAGTTTTAGGCTCTATACCCTCGTCTTACAGAGCAATGGTAATGAAGGTTGCGCGCAGATGCAAACTTACGAATCTACTGCCGGGCAATGGAATGATATTCCATGCGACACGGAAAAGTTTTTCGTGTGCGAGCAAGAAACAGGTCAGTTTTTTTACTCCGTGTGGTTATGTAATAACAAACGGAGTAATGCGCTTATACCCAGTTATTTAGTTAGTTTGTGTAATGCATGCGAACAGGCAGTGCACGCGATGCCATGGAAATTGTAATCGTAAAGGGGACTGGTAAAAGTAACAGCTTTGATATTTCGAAAATCGTGGCACGAGGACAGTTTTAAGTTCAATATAAAGCTGGGGTTTTGAAAGGAATAATGAAACATGTCTTAGATGAGTTTTTTTGAAGGGTAGAGTCATTTTGGAAATGAACAATTTCACATTGATTGATAGTCCCGTATATATTGTACCTGACCCATCAGTTTAAGGACTTTTGAACCAGTTTTCGTATACATACAGTTACACATGTATAGAAAGCCTGCCTTCATTGGGGGCCGATTTGTCGCGTTAGGGTTGCTTTCGAAATTACATAGACATCGGGAACACTTTCAATAGACAAGTAAGTTAATAGATTTAGTTTTTTTTTTCAAACGAAATTGTGAAATTTGTTACTGAAAGGGTTTGTTTTTTGATTTTCTACGATTTACGGAAAGAGAAAAATTGTATCCTAAACTAGATATGGCACCTTATAGTGTCGTGATCACTGTATCCCGCGAGTATTGAAGTGGACAGACCTTTATCAAGTTTGTGTGGCACTCTTCGTAACTTTATAATGTATGCGAGATACTGTATCGCCTTAAATCGTTAGCACATCGGAAACCAAACGGAGTGTTGCAAAATGATTTTTTTCCTTGTTATTTGTAAATGACAGCACCAAATGATATTTCTCTCTTATCGACTTAGATCCTTCTTTGCCACCTTCCGAATCTGATTCCGTTAGCGTCAAATGTCCCGAAGGTTTCACAAAGTACAGAGAAAGTTGCTATTCAGTATCGAATGAATCCAAAACTCGAGCCGAAGCCGAAGAAGAGTGCCAAGCCAAGTCATCTAATTTAGTTTCAATTCAAGACAACTTCGAAATCGCTTTCTTGAAAACGCTCGTTGAAGAAGGTCTAAATTATTGGATCGGACTACAAGCTAATGTAAAACGAAGGAACGTTTCTTCGAACACCTCTCTAACGATTGACTTGTTTTGAGTACAGCTCAAGGATCTGAATCTTTTCGAGGATAAAAAACGACATCAGCTTTCGTGGTCTGACAATCGCCCTGTTACCAATTTGGACTGGGACGAAGATGAACCTCATTACTCCAGCAACCAAGAAACGCAGTGTGTCCAATTGAAAAGTAACACGCGTTGGTCCATCGCGGATTGTGAAGAGAAGAAACCCTTTATTTGTATCAAACACAACAGTATGAAAATCTCAGTGAAATTTCATAGTAAATCAAATAGTTAAGACTTTTTTTTGGTTCAGAAATCTACGAGAAACAAGAGCCAGTCGAGGGTGTTTGTCCGAACGGTGGAGATTTTCGTGCACATATGATCGACGTTGGAAAAGAAAACTGTTACGTACTGAACACTGGTAGCAGTCCAAGAGATTGGGAAATCGCCAGACATTCCTGCAAAGTTAGGGGTTAGTACTAATAGTCCTAGATTGACGTCATCAAGGATTTCCACTGATTAACAATATTCTGAATTTCAGGCGGTGACTTGGCTACTTTTGAAACACGGGATGATTTAAACCTTCTTCGTCCGTATTTGAACGATGCCCGTCACCAAATGTATTGGGTTGGAATCCGATCCATCAATAACCGCGGCGATTTCAAGACAATTAAAGGACAAAGTATTCCAGAAGACTTGTGGCATGACGGTGAACCCAATTTGCTTGACCTCGAGAGGTGCGCCGCTGTCTACAGTCAAAGCATGCAACTTTACAACTTCCGTTGTTTCCATTCGCACAATTTCATATGCGAAATACCCAAAATTGCACCTAAGGAAGTCTCAACTGAGATATCTTCAACTAGTAAGAGTAAACAGACCATTGATTCGACTGTTTTTAAATATTTGCGTATCAATATTAAGCCTGCGAGGACAATGAGTTCAGATGCAACAGAGGCAACGAGTGCATTCCACGCCGATACGTATGCGACGGTGATTTTGACTGCGCCGATAGGTCGGACGAAACCCTAGTGCTTTGCGCCAATAAAACTTGCGGAATAGATGAGTTTAAATGCACTAACGGCAAGTGCATTTCGGAGAGATTTGTTTGCGATGGTGACAACGATTGTGGTGATAATTCGGACGAGTCAATCGATATCTGCAACGGTAATTATTTACCAATCAAGTTATCCTTTAAGTCTAATTTCTACAATTCAATCGCAAAACACAACATTCATGATTATGTAATGCGATGGTGTTTTGTGTGTGTGTTTCTTTGTCACCCGGGGAACACGAAAAACAAGCGTGGTTAGAAACCGATTGAGGCAATTCTTCAAGTTGTAAAAATTTTTATTGCTATAAATACTTGTAGAAAACCGAATTTGTCCTGATGAGAAATTTCTATGTGGAATAGGCGGTATGTGCATTTCCCGCGGTAACCTTTGCGACGGTTATGACGATTGTGGAAATGGGAAAGACGAAGAAAATTGCCGTAAGCTTCTTACTGTATGATTTTTTTGGGTACTAATATTAAATATTTGCTTTTTTAAAATTAGCACCAAAGGTTTGCGATTCCGATGAATTCACGTGCGAAAATAAAAAATGCGTTTCGGCAACATTTAAATGTGACGGTGATGACGATTGCAAAGATAATAGTGACGAGAAAGACTGCGGTAAATATATATTACATTGGATAATTAACGAACTGTTTCTAAACATTAGCTCATTAATGGATAAGAAATAACTTTATCTCTAGTTAATATTTTAATTATTTAGAGGAGATAACATGTCCGATTGGCAAATGGCTTTGCGGAAACAACAAAAAATGCGTTGGTGAAAGTTACGTTTGCGACGGCGATAACGACTGCGGCGATAATAGCGACGAACAAAACTGCGGTAGTTTTAGATTTCACATTAGAATAAATAATTATAATTATAAAAATTATTTCTTATAGATAATGTTTGTAAACCATTCGAGTTCAAATGTGACAATAATAAATGCGTTAAATCACGATTTTTGTGTGACGGCGATAACGATTGTGGCGATAATAGCGACGAAAAAAACTGCGGTAAGATATCGATACCTTTACAACGAAGCAAATGGAATCGCTTTTACCAAGAAACGATTTTACTATCGTTATTACGCGACTGATAATAAGTTATCCATTCTTATCAACGATGTACGGACATCGTCGCTATTTCATTTTGACGACTGAACTATTAATATATTTTTATATCATAATTTTTTTAAAGATAAAAGTGGCTCCGGTAGTGAAGATATAACAACGGCTGCTCCAGATATTATCGATCTTTTGTCTGGTTCTCCAACGACCGAAGAATCGATAATAAATGAAATTATCAACATCGATGGTAACATCGACTCCGATAAAGATTCTTTCGAAGTCAATAACGAAAACAATGATTTGAAATCAAATATCGCAAATTCATTGTTCGATTAAAATATGAACGTCGCCTATATTACGATTGTCATATAAAGATATATAAACTTCTCAAATAAAAATAGTTATTTGAATTAATACCCTAATTCACTTTCTTTTAATTTTCACCACCTCAACTTTTTCTCCTCGCTGATAAGACAAATCATATAAATTTCCGTAATCTACTTCTGATATTACAACTGAGAGATCGCAACCTCACTTCCCGTTAAAGCTAACCCTAACCCAAGGCTAATTTAACTCTATCCTATGCCTGAATCCCATGTGTTGAGGTCAGGTTCAGGGCTCTACATAAGGCACTAGTCAAGGCATTTGACTACTAAAAAAATGCCTTGACTACTAAAATAAATCGAAATCTGGGGGTTCACTAGTCAACTTGACTAGTAAAAAAATGTCCCAAATATTCGTAAACCTTGCATCTCACTAGTCAGTGACTACTAAAAAAAATTGGGATAGGGGGGCTCACTAGTCAGGCTGACTACTAAAACAAATATCCTTATGTAGAGCCCTGGCCAGGTTGCGTCTTATCAAAGGTTATACACGTAAATCCACTCACTCTATTTAAATTAATCAAAGCCCATGATAAAAAGTTATGGAAAATATATCTTACATCATCGTCGCGCAAAATATTTCGAATTTGTTAAGTGTAATTTCCAAAGTTAAAAACTTGAAAGACCATGGATAAAGGACGCGCGTGAAAAACATTCAACGCTCTACAGGATGTGCAACTCCCAATGTTAAAAAGTAGACAAGGCCACCAGTCCTGGAAAGTACTGTGTGAAAAATGAAAAAGTTCTGGACCTATGAAAAAAACAATGTTCTGCTTCTAGCAAGCAGGCAACGCTCAGGAGAAAATTGACGGTAACGCACAAACGCCTGTTTCCAAGGCCTTTTTTTTATATTTTTCACGCAAGGCACTGGCATCGATTTGTTTACTCTTTAAGTATAGAAAGAATTGTATCTGCTTTAGAGTGACAAATGTTTTTCGTTCGTGCATCCCCATTCGTGGGAAAAATAGTTTCAATTACAAGGATTCAATGGATCACTTGTCTAGAATCTTACTACATGGTCTAATGTCTTTGGGGTGGATTGAGAAGGGTGACTGGCAAAAAATAAGAGTTTGAAATTGGCAATATTTTATGCAAATGTAATGCGAGCGTTATTTTGATTAAAGATCGATTTTGATGAGATGATTTCAGGAAGAGGAAATCGACGTTGTAGTGTTCATCTATTCTGTTCCACCAGGGATACATACATTCAGTGACATTTGATTCGGCGCTGCACCTAGCCTGGGGAAACCTTATCAACGCCCCCATTGTCATCAACATTGTTCAAAACTTTACCTAGACGCGCGAAAGGTGCAACGTGCAGCGAGATAGATTATTCGCGAGGTAAAATTCGTCATACATAATGATTAGTCTAGCTCTTCCCACAAAAAGGTCTAGATACGTTGAGAAAATTGCTATCAGAAGGGAATAAGAGAGAAGGGAGACATTAGAGTCTGCTTTGGTAACGAGAGTCCGACCAACCTCAAGAAAACCGCGCAAACTTTGCGCAAGTACACAGCTTTTAACCAATTTACTGCTAATATAGTTCTTTAAGTTCTCCGCGGTATCAGGCGGCCTATTTGTCTGCTAGATTTTCATTCTCCAAAGGCTTAGGGCTGTCGATGTTTCGTTCTTGGATTCGACGTTTAGACAGCGAGACGTGCGGTCGCTTCTCTTGCGCTCCGCTTAACTGGTGTTTTCGACCCCGTTACTTTAGCTCCTTTTCTTCCCTCCTCCCCTTTCCCCTTTATGCCTCGAAAACGGAAAAAACAACAGCGCGAAGCCTCGGCCTCGCCCAAAACCGACGATGCCTCCCACTCTGACACGGACAACGGACACAGCACCGACGACTTGGAAACTTCGGCCTCCTCTATTCAGGTCAAACCGTTGATATTCCAACCCGCCGTTACCCGAGAAGGGCCGATTGACACGGCTACACAAGACAGCAATGTACGTACCTTCCATGACGTCGACTTTATTTACATATGTCAGCAATTCGACAAAACCATCGGCGAGGTGAAAGACCTTCGGATCCTGAAAGGTGGCGCTCTGCTGCCCTTAACGCAAAGGCAACATGATAACCTCCTCAGCTGGGGTCCGATCGACGGTGTCGAATTTTCTATTTCCTACCCGGGACCGACCCATGAACCTGGTAATAAGGGGGTCATTTATCGGGTTCCGGATACGCTCGATGAAGCCCTTATTAGCGACGCATTGACACGACAACACATTCCCTGCACTCAAGTGACCCGTTTAGGGACCACCAACACCTATTTGCTCAACTTCGGACAAGCCGCAGCTCCTTCAGAACTCCGCATGTACTACCGCCGCTACAAAGTATCCCCGTATGAACGCCAACCACTCCAGTGCAAAAACTGTCGCCGATTCGGCCATCCCGCCAAGTACTGCAAGAGCCCTTTCCGCTGTGTCACGTGTGGTGTCAGCCACGCGGTGGCTCAGGTTTGTCAGGGCTCGAAGCAGTGCGCTAACTGCGGCGCCCTTGATCACATTGCCACAGCCGCCAAATGCCCTCACCGACAGACCGAACTCTCCATCCTACGCCTCCAAGACCGACACAATCTCTCCCGCCCGGATGCTATCAAAGCCCACCGACAATCCCATCAGCCACCCGCCCCGCAACCGACCCTCAGCAACTTTCCCCCTCTACCGACAGGCTTCGCCGCTCCTCATACTCGCACCACTCCTCCTCCTGCGCCGTGGGCCCCCGCCGGTCCCCAACCGCCTCAACAATCACCCGACGACATTCTCAGCATGCTCTACGAAACCGTCTTGGTTCTTGCAAAACCGTCCCCGCCTGCCTTTGAGGAAGTTATCTCACTCTTCACATTGCTCCTCAACCGAGTCCTCAAAACGACCCTTCAATACCAGGACGTCCTCCAGAGGATACCACCCCCCAAGAGGCTGCTCTTGCGGGAATACTTTGAAACTTGACCCAACAAAAACAAAAAAAAAAACAAACAACGAAAAAAACTAATAATAACTAATTTATGTACATAATAACACTGTATATATTTATAAAAATTGAACACTGTGTATTGGGCGGGCCCGCGGAATATTTCCCTCTTGGCCTTTCTCTCCTAATAAAAAAAATAAAAAAAAATGTTTCGTTCTTGTGTAATTATAACCTCAAGTATATATTTTATTGAAACTAATTTTTATTTTTTAATATTAATTCAGAATAATTAATTTTCATCTATTTATTACCTTCAAATTATCTGATTTTGGTATGTTCTCAATTCCCGTGTATCTAAATTAATTGCGCAGCTTGATTTGGTTTATCAACATGAAATTCGGCCATTTTTATCTCCTTCAATGTAAAGTTGTAAACAAAACTACTTTTTATTCGTCAACCGAGACGTCACCTTCTTATCTGATGTCACAGCTAAGACAGAAGTTAGATAGCCAATCAGTGAAGGGTAGTTGATTTGAGGTTGGTAAGACTGTTGTTACGAGTGTAAAGCATTATGGAGATATAAAGTGTGGCCCTTCTCTCTTATTCCCTTCTGTTGCTATTCAATGATTCTTATTACCAGAAGTAGGATAAGGAACTAGAAGTATTGAGGTAACCAAATTCTTCACTCTACGAAAGTGAATATTCTTGATAACACACCAACGGTTGGCCCTCTGTTAGCGGTTTCTGAGTTTTCCTTCCAAAACGTGAGACGCTCGCGGTGGTAGACGGCCGAACTAGATTCAAGCACCAGCGTCCGTGTTCCGCGGCTTTAGGATGAGGGGAAGGGGATAGGAATTTTTTGGAACTAGACCAATTTTTTTCTCTCTAGTGTAGGTGCGATGGAAGCGGCAAATTTGTTGTTTTTAATTGAATTTCAGTAAATGGGCTATCTTTTGCGGGAATCTAGAGTTTTACTGTACGGGCACACTTCAAAATTAACGTTTAGCGCCCAACGTGGGGCTCGAACCCACGTTCCCGAGATGAAGATTCTCGTGCTCTACTGACTGAGCTAGCCGGGCTTGTATCCATTCATTTTAATTGGGGAATTTCAGTAAATGGGCTATCTTTTGAGGGAATCTATAGTTTTAGTACACGGGCAAAGCTCGCACCCGTCCCAAGATTACATCAGTTTACATGTCGTCTACAGTTAACCAACGGTAGCTAGGGAATCTTTAATGAAGTGTACTTTTTATTTTTATATCTATACACTTTTGACATAATTTAATTATCCAAGAAAAATTCGAACATCGTAGATTTTTATTTAATCATCAACTACATTCCATAATTTGACCAAACAATCGTCACTGGCAGACGCTAGAAAACCAGAAAGTTTGGGATTCCAAGCAACATCATTTATATCTTGGGAATGAGCTTGCTGAACAGTGGACGATAACTTGTAGTTGGGGGCACCGAGTTCACTTGTCTCTGTGTCCTCTTGGAACACTCGGATGCAATCATCTCCACACGCAGTAGCAATTAAATCTGTCAAATGACACCTACAGAAAATAATTAATTTAAATGAAGTGAATTCAGAATAGACGACTGTTAAGTATTATTTAACAGATTCAATCTGACGAGGGGCTAACCAGTAAGAATTTCCCTATACACTGCTTACGTAGTCATTGAGTACAATAGTGAGTACGCCATGAGCACGAAATGATTATGCAAATAGAACGACGAGTACCAAATGATTACGCTATCAGAACGATGAGTACGAAATGACTACGCTAATATTACGACGAGAAAGAAATGATTGCGCTAATATTACATAAGTACGAAATGACTGCGCTAATATTACGATGAATACGAAATGAATGCGCTATAATTACGATGAATACGAAATGATTGCGCTAATATTACGATGAATACGAAATGATTGCGCTAATATTACGATGAATACGAAATGATTGCGCTAATATTACGATGAATACGAAATGATTGCGCTAATATTACGATGAATACGAAATGATTGCGCTAATAATACGATGAGTACGAAATTATTGCGCTAATATTACGATGAGTACGAAATTATTACGCTAATATTACGATGAGTACGAAATTATTACGCTAATATTACGATGAGTACGAAATGATTACGCTAATATTACGATGAATACGAAATGATTGCGCTAATATTACGATGAATACGAAATGATTGCGCTAATAATACGATGAGTACGAAATGATTGCGCTAATATTACGATGAATACGAAATGATTGCGCTAATATTACGATGAATACGAAATGATTGCGCTAATATTACGATGAATACGAAATGATTGCGCTAATATTACGATGAATACGAAATGATTGCGCTAATATTACGATGAATACGAAATGATTGCGCTAATAATACGATGAGTACGAAATTATTGCGCTAATATTACGATGAGTACGAAATGATTACGCTAATATTACGATGAGTACGAAATGATTACGCTAATATTACGATGAATACGAAATGATTGCGCTAATATTACGATGAATACGAAATGATTGCGCTAATATTACGATGAATACGAAATGATTGCGCTAATATTACGATGAATACGAAATGATTGCGCTAATACTACGATGAATACGAAATTATTGCGCTAATAATACGATGAGTACGAAATTATTGCGCTAATATTACGATGAGTACGAAATTATTACGCTAATATTACGATGAGTACGAAATTATTACGCTAATATTACGATGAGTACGAAATGATTGCGCTAATATTACGATGAATACGAAATGATTGCGCTAACATTACGATGAATACGAAATGATTGCGCTAATATTACGATGAATACGAAATGATTGCGCTAATATTACGATGAATACGAAATGATTGCGCTAATATTACGATGAATACGAAATGATTGCGCTAATATTACGATGAATACGAAATGATTGCGCTAATATTACGATGAATACGAAATGATTGCGCTAATATTACGATGAGTACGAAATTATTGCGCTAATATTACGATGAGTACGAAATTATTACGCTAATATTACGATGAGTACGAAATTATTACGCTAATATTACGATGAGTACGAAATGATTACGCTAATATTACGATGAATACGAAATGATTGCGCTAATATTACGATGAATACGAAATGATTGCGCTAATATTACGATGAATACGAAATGATTGCGCTAATAATACGATGAGTACGAAATTATTGCGCTAATATTACGATGAGTACGAAATTATTACGCTAATATTACGATGAGTACGAAATTATTACGCTAATATTACGATGAGTACGAAATTATTACGCTAATATTACGATGAGTACGAAATGATTACGCTAATATTACGATGAGTACGAAATGATTACGCTAATATTACGATGAATACGAAATGATTGCGCTAATATTACGATGAATACGAAATGATTGCGCTAATATTACGATGAGTACGAAATGATTACGGTGAATAAGTCAACTTATAGTGATGAATTAAATACGACGATACTTTATTCCCATAAACATAAGATCGTAAGATATGTTCCATATGTTTGTTACTGGTTACTAAGATTTTGTATAAGTGACGTAGGTAAAACATCAAAGATTCTCATAAAGCGATGCCTGTTAAGGCGCTGCTGTCAAAGGCTTAGTAACGCCGACTAAATAGGACCTCGATTGAAGTCCTGCAAAACTAATTAACCGAGTGTAGTCTGCAATTCTCGCTTGTCGTTCTCGAACTAGCTCAAGCTGTAAGTCTCTAGCATTACGAAATATAGGTATTTTCATACTTATGGAACATATCTTATAAGCTTGTGGTACTAAGTAATGGACATGTTCAATGGCGTGGTTAAAACTTTCCGATTTAAATGAGACCTTCCCTTAAAGTTTTTCTAAGAAAATTTAAAATGATTACCAGCTAACGTCATATATGGTCCTTAAATGATATCCCGATAAAGTACAAACACATTTCCAAGTAGGTTCATCGGAATTAACAGGTATACCTATGAAAAAAACAAAGAAAGAAAGGGTTATGGCTTTAATCGGGTAACCACTCATTAAAAGGGGTTCATATGATTAGAAGTATATAATACTTCTCTTCGAGAGAAGTGTATAAGCACAAAGCGGCGGAGTAATTGTAACATGATTCTTCCCAACATCATCTTATTAACATTTGGAGTGGACAAGGTTACTAAACCGAATCACGCACATACGCAATGTAAATAGATCCCTCGTCATTACTCTATTAGCGCTACTTAACTATTTGCCAAAGCGCATGCACTTCTGTGTTTTTTCCCAGGTCATGTCGTCTGAACCAAAAAATAGGCCTAATATTTGAACCAAAAATAGACCTAATATCTGAACTAAAAATAGACCTAATATCTGAACTAAAAATAGACCTAATATCTGAACTAAAAATGGACCTAATATCTGAACTAAAAATAGACCTAATATCTGAACTAAAAATAGACCTAATATCTGAACTAAAAATAGACCTAATATCTGAACTAAAAATAGACCTAATATCTGAACTAAAAATAAACCTAATATCTGAACTAAAAATAAACCTAATATCTGAACTAAAAATAGACCTAATATCTGAACTAAAAATAGACCTAATATCTGAACTAAAAATAGACCTAATATCTGAACTAAAAATAGACCTAATATCTGAACTAAAAATAGACCTAATATCTGAACTAAAAATAGACCTAATATCTGAACTAAAAATAGACCTAATATCTGAACTAAAAATAGACCTAATATCTGAACTAAAAATGGACCTAATATCTGAACTAAAAACAGACCTAATATCTGAACTAAAAATAGACCTAATATCTGAACTAAAAATAGACCCAATATCTGAACTGAAAATAGACCCAATATCTGAACTGAAAATAGACCTAATATCTGAACTAAAAATAAACCTAATATCTGAACTAAAAATAGACCTAATATCTGAACTAAAAATAGACCTAATATCTGAACTAAAAATAGACCTAATATCTGAACTAAAAATAAACCTAATATCTGAACTAAAAATAGACCTAATATCTGAACTAAAAATAGACCTAATATCTGAACTAAAAATAGAACAAATATCTGAACTAAAAATAGACCTAATATCTGAACTAAAAATAGACCTAATATCTGAACTAAAAATAGACCTAATATCTGAACTAAAAATAGAACAAATATCTGAACTAAAAATAGACCTAATATCTGAACTAAAAATAGACCTAATATCTGAACTAAAAATAGACCTAATATCTGAACTAAAAATAAACCTAATATCTGAACTAAAAATAGACCTAATATCTGAACTAAAAATAGACCTAATATCTGAACTAAAAATAGACCTAATATCTGAACTAAAAATAGACCTAATATCTGAACTAAAAATAGACCTAATATCTCAACTAAAAATAGACCTAATATCAGAACTAAAAATAAACCTAATATCTGAACTAAAAATAGACTTAATATCTGAACTAAAAATAGACCTAATATCTGAACTAAAAATAGACCAAATATCTGAACTAAAAATAGACCTAATATCTGAACTAAAAATAGACCTAATATCTGAACTAAAAGTAGACCTAATATCTGAACTATAAATAGACCTAATAACAGAACTAAAAATAAACCTAATATCTGAACTAAAAATAGACTTAATACCTGAACTAAAAATATACTTAATACCTGAACTAAAAATAGACCTAATATCTGAACTAAAAATAGACCAAATATCTGAACTAAAAATGGATCTAATATCTGAACTAAAAATAGACCTAATATCTGAACTATAAATAGACCTAATATCTGAATCAAAAATAGACCTAATATCTGAATTAAAAATAGACCTAATATCTGAACTAAAAATAGACCTAATATCTGAACTAAAATAAACCTAATATCTGAACTAAAAATAGACCTAATATCTGAACTAAAAATAGACCTAATATCTGAACTAAAAATAGACCTAATACCTGAACTAAAAATAGACCTAATACCTGAACTAAAAATAGACCTAATATCTGAACTAAAAATAGACCTAATACCTGAACTAAAAATAGACCTAATACCTGAACTAAAAATAGACCTAATATCTGAACTAAAAATAGACCTAATATCTGAATCAAAAATAGACCTAATATCTGAATTAAAAATAGACCTAATATCTGAATTAAAAATAGACCTAATATCTGAACTAAAAATAGACCTAATATCTGAACTAAAAATAGACCTAATATCTGAACTAAAAATAGACCTAATATCTGAACTAAAAATAGACCTAATATCTGAACTAAAAATAGACCTAATATCAGAACTAAAAATAAACCTAATATCTGAACTAAAAATAGACTTAATATCTGAACTAAAAATAGACCTAATATCTGAACTAAAAATAGACCAAATATCTGAACTAAAAATAGACCTAATATCTGAACTAAAAATAGACCTAATATCTGAACTAAAAGTAGACCTAATATCTGAACTATAAATAGACCTAATAACAGAACTAAAAATAAACCTAATATCTGAACTAAAAATAGACTTAATACCTGAACTAAAAATATACTTAATACCTGAACTAAAAATAGACCTAATATCTGAACTAAAAATAGACCAAATATCTGAACTAAAAATAGACCAAATATCTGAACTAAAAATGGATCTAATATCTGAACTAAAAATAGACCTAATATCTGAACTATAAATAGACCTAATATCTGAATCAAAAATAGACCTAATATCTGAATTAAAAATAGACCTAATATCTGAACTAAAAATAGACCTAATATCTGAACTAAAAATAAACCTAATATCTGAACTAAAAATAGACCTAATATCTGAACTAAAAATAGACCTAATATCTGAACTAAAAATAGACCTAATATCTGAACTAAAAATAGACCTAATACCTGAACTAAAAATAGACCTAATACCTGAACTAAAAATAGACCTAATATCTGAACTAAAAATAGACCTAATACCTGAACTAAAAATAGACCTAATACCTGAACTAAAAATAGACCTAATATCTGAACTAAAAATAGACCTAATATCTGAATCAAAAATAGACCTAATATCTGAACTAAAAATAGACCTAATATCTGAACTAAAAATAGACCTAATATCTGAACTAAAAATAGACCTAATATCTGAACTAAAAATAGACCTAATATCTGAACTAAAAATAGACCTAATATCTGAACTAAAAATAGACCTAATATCTGAACTAAAAATAGACCTAATATCAGAACTAAAAATAAACCTAATATCTGAACTAAAATAGACCTAATATCTGAACTAAAAATAGACCTAATATCTGAACTAAAAATAGACCTAATATCTGAACTAAAAATAGACCTAATATCTGAACTAAAAATAGACCTAATATCTGAACTATAAATAGACCTTATATCAGAACTATAAATAGACCTAATAACAGAACTAAAAATAAACCTAATATCTGAACTAAAATAGACCTAATATCGGAACTAAAAATAGACCTAATATCTGAACTAAAAATAGACCTAATATCTGAACTAAAAATAGACCAAATATCTGAACTAAAAATAGACCTAATATCTGAACTAAAAATAGACCTAATATCTGAACTAAAAATAGACCTAATATCTGAACCAAAAATAGACCTAATATCTGAACTAAAAATAGACCTAATATCTGAACTAAAAATAGACCTAATACCTGAACTAAAAATAGACCAAATATCTGAACTAAAAATAGACCTAATATCTGAACTAAAAATAGACCTAATATCTGAACTAAAAGTAGACCTAATATCTGAACTATAAATAGACCTAATAACAGAACTAAAAATAAACCTAATATCTGAACTAAAAATAGACTTAATATCTGAACTAAAAATAGACTTAATACCTGAACTAAAAATAGACCTAATATCTGAACTAAAAATAGACCAAATATCTGAACTAAAAATGGATCTAATATCTGAACTAAAAATAGACCTAATATCTGAACTATAAATAGACCTAATATCTGAATCAAAAATAGACCTAATATCTGAATTAAAAATAGACCTAATATCTGAACTAAAAATAGACCTAATACCTGAACTAAAAATATACCTAATACCTGAACTAAAAATAGACCTAATACCTGAACTAAAAATAGACCTAATATCTGAAATAAAAATATACCTAATATCTGAACCAAAAATAGGCCAAATAACAAAAATGGGTTGATTTCACTGGATTTAGTAAATACCAAACAGTTGACCCTAGCATGGTGCGATAGTTACCCATCTTAATTAAGTTTGATGAGCGGGAGAGCAAACAAAAAGGGTTCCCTCGCCTGGGAAGAATCATGTTACATAACTAAAATATATTGAGAGTGTCACGCTTCTTCTGTTATCCCCCTCTGATATAATCAAATATTGTTTCTTCCAGAGGGATGTGATAGCCTAAATAATTCTGAACCAATTTGTAAATGTCCTTACACGTGTCATTATCCGCATTATATTCTTGCCATATTTTCAGTGTTTTGTCATCACTGCATGATACTAGACGATGGCCATCCTTGTTGAAAGCTAATGACCAAACGGTGGAATCGTGACCCGTTAATGTTGCGCAACAACACCAATCATCACCATCGTCTTTATACACTTTAATAGTGTTGTCATAGCTAGCGGAAAACAGCAGCTGAAACAAGAAATAAAATGTAATACCAAAGAGTTTTAGGCCAGGGGTCCGACATCTACACGAAATCCCGTACGCTGCTCGCGTAATCTTTCACACAAAATCACGAAATGAAAGAATATATCACGAAATTACAAAATCAAAGAAGAAATCACGAAATCTTTGGCGAAATCAAAGAAGAAATCACGAAATTTTTGCCAAAATGAAAGAAGAAATCACGAAATTTTTGCCAAAATCAAAGAAGAAATGACGAAATTTTTGCCGAAATCAAAGAAGAAATAACGAAATTTTTGCCGAAATCAAAGAAGAAATAACGAAATCTTTGACAAAACCAAATTATCACGAAATATTTGGTGAAATCGCAAAATCAAAGAAGAAATAACGAAATTTTTAACGAAATCAAATTATCACGAAATATTTGGTGAAATCGCAAAATCAAAGAAGAAATAACGAAATCTTTGACGAAATCAAATTATCACGAAATATTTGGTGAAATCGCAAAATCAAAGAAGAAATAACGAAATCTTTGACGAAATCAAATTATCACGAAATATTTGGTGAAATCGCAAAATTAAAGAAGAAATCACCAAATCATTGGCGAAATCGCGAAATTAAAGAAGAAATCGCGAAATTAAAGAGGAAATCCCAAAATGTTTCGCGATAAAGCGAAATCTTTGTCAAATCACGAAATCTTCGTCGAAATCGTGAATTCAGGAAATCTTCGTCGAAATCGTGAATTCAGGAAATCTTCGTCGAAATCGTGAAATTAGGAAATCTTCGTCAAAATCGTGAAATCAGGAAATCTTCGTCGAAATCGTGAAATCAGGAAATCTTCGTCGAAATCGTGAAATCAGGAGATCTTTGGCAAAATCGTGAAATCAGGAAATTTTTGGCGAAATCGTGAAATCAGGTAGACTTATTTGGGAATGTTGGACCCCTCGGTTTTATGTCCTTTTAGCGATTATAGTATAATTTGAAGACTTACGTCTTTAACAGGATGCCAAACGACTTTCTTAACGTCTTGGGAATGAGAGTGAAGGACGCTGGCACATTCATATTCCTCATTTTCGTCAACTATAAAATACGATACAATTCATCACTATCTAAATGGCTAAAAAACCCGGGTTTGGTTAAAAAAAAATTCCAGCCCACCGGGTTTTTAAGGGTTTTTGTCTTTAGCAAATGCATGCACTCAAAAGTAACTGTTTATTAAAAACGTCTTGGGGTTTTTCTGGGTTTGATCGGGTTTTTTCCAATCGCGTAACGCCCTGCCTTTTTGTTAACAAAATTCTTGTGGCACGATCCATGCCGAATGAAATTCATCGCGAGATTGGATAAAATTTGCTCGCGACGTGATAATCGTGGCACGAGACATGGAGCGTGCCACGAGAATTTTGTTAACAAAAAGGCAGGGCGTTACAGGATTGGTCGGACGTCCTTAATTCAAACTATTGTTAAAATCTATACCTAATTTGAATTTTAAATCATTCGGAGATATTTCTTGGATGTTTCACTATGAAGACAGGTCTTATAATTAGTAGAAAAATTGATAAAAAAAAACACTTGATTTTCCACTTCACCATCCCTTTAATAAAAAAGTCTTGAGGTTTTCTGGGGTTTTTTTTCACGGATTTTAGGGTTTTTTATTTTTAGCAGTTCCGTGCATGGTAGAAATTGTCATTCAAATGCAACTGCTTACTAAAACGTCTTGAGGCTTTCTGGGTTTTATTGGTTTTAAGGGTTTTTTTCTTGGATTTTTGGGTTTTTTATTTTAAGCAGTTCTGTGCATGGTAGAAATTGTCATTCAAATGAAACTGCTTAATAAAAAGGTTTTGGGATTTTCTGGGTTTTATTGCAGGTTTTGTGGGAGTTTTTCTCGTTTTTTTGGGTTGTTTTCTATCTTTAGCAGTTGCATGGATGGTAAAAATTGTCATTCAAAAGTAACTGCTTAATAAAAAAAGCCTTAAATGTTTCATAAAAAATAATAAATATTATTAAACAGTCCTTTTGAAGTTGAAACAACAAATATCTTTAAAATGAAATTATTCTAGCATTCAAATTCGTCATCAAAATTGAAGATCTTAGTGATCAGGGTTTTATTAACTGGGGTTTTTATTTATGGTGGGTAAAACCCAATAAATTCCATAGGGTTTTTTTTTAATTCGAACCCTGCTAAAGGCTTGATTAAACACGAGCCAATGGTTAAGTAAAAGATTCGCGGGCTTGGTTTGAATATTTTCAGTCTCATCGGGGAGTATGGATAGGGCCTTTATTCCAGGCCTGATATTTCTAGTTTTTCTTCAACATCAATTATTCAAATTCTTAACTTTAAAACTTAATTCCACTAAATCGGGAGTTATATCGCATTCTTGTCCACTTTGCTCTTTTACCACTGGCACAATTTCGGAAAAAAATATTTAACCTCGAAAATAGAGATAAGAAAGACATTTTCGATCTCTAGAAGTCGCTATATACAGAATTTGTGGGTGGAGTCAAAATATAAGCAGACGAAGTTTCTCAATAAAGTATGCGAGGATGGGTAGTGAATTTGCTACGTTCAACGTTCTTTTTACATAAATCCGTTTTTGGTAGTAGGGATAGCGAGAGTACGTAAACGATGTGGCTTAATTATGGGCTAGACCATCTTGTTTTATATCTACATATTTTTGGTTCTACCACTTTCTATTCAAAACCTCGAGCCTCAATGGTTCCAAGGACTACTTTAATAATTACAACTTAAAAATACATAGGGTAAGGGGCACTGGTCCTTGTCCTTAGTCCGGAGGAGCAGTTTGCGAAAAAACAAAATTTCGAACCCTGTTCAGGGACTTGTCCCTACTTAGATTAATTAATAAGCTGTTCTCCGGACTGGTCCCCTCCTTTGTTCTCCTATACATTTCGTAATTAATAAACTGGTCCCAAGGACCAGTAACGCCCACTTCTTGAATTTAAAAACTATTCCAAGCAATTAATAAACTGGTCTCCGGACTGGTCCCCCCCTTTATTTTCCTATACATTTGCAATTAATAAACTGGTCTCAAGGACCAATAAACCCCCCTTCCTGAATTTAAAAACTGGTCGCAAGGACCAGAGGAAGCGTGTGCTATTTCCCAGACTGTTGCGGAGAACGGACCAATTTTTTAGGGAATTTCAAAAAATGAAAAAAAAAAGCAAGTACATACCTTCCCAAATCCAAACGCTTTTGTCCCGACTAGAAGTGGCAAGCAAATTGCCAGAAGGAGACCAAGCTGCACTTTTTACTTCATTTTCATGACCTTCCAAAGTGGCGTTGCATTCAAACTCTCCACTTTTCTTGTCCCAAATGCAAGTTGTCGCGTCGAAACCGGTAGAAGCCAAATAGTTCCCGCATGGAGACCAAGAAACTGACCGAATAGTCCTCTGATGACCATCGGTCAGTATTGTCTTACATATCCAAGTTGACCCTAAATCCAATTTAGTCAAGTATAAAAATTAACAAGTTGGGAAACCAAAACAAACCTCTCCGAGAGTCGAGACGTAATTAAGAGGTTTTTCTTAAATAATTAAATAAATATAATGGATAAAAATTATTTTAATCGACATTTAATTACCTTAATTCTAGTTAAGTCGTTTTAAGAAACTTTATTTCTAAAATCATTTTAAACATAGCTATTGTTGACGTTTCAATTCAAGCGTATGCCTCTTTAACAATTTTTGGAAATTTAGGGTATATAATGCGATTGATTCACAATAAATGATGAAAAAAGCCGCAATTGCGTGAACCTTTGGTAGGAGCTCCAGCTGCCATTGGGAGAAGGCTAGACGTTTCTCGTAACCCTAGCCGATTATGGCGTACATATCTTAACCCCAGTAGCGTCGCTAGGGTTTGAAATTTGGGGGGCTAAATCTGGGCAAACTAGTTATTATAAGAAATTAATAAAAAAAATTGCATAATGGGTTCATTGGAAAATATGTAGACCTTTAAAACTATCCGTAAATTTGTGTCAACGTGAAATTATTTGCATTTTAAAGACATACAACCTTCTATTGATAAAAACTACGGAACCGATTATGAAGGAATTTCACTCGTCTTAAGTTTATTTTTAGTTTTGGTTAGCTTTTAGTCCACACTATTGGGACTCCCTTCGAAAGAATATGGTACATTTTACTTGTCTCCATCTGTTCTTTTCTTCAAAATTGTATTGCTTGATATTGAAATTCGGGTGTACCTCGTATGAGCAGTTCCCGGTAGAGCAGTTCTCGAAATAGCAGCCGCGATTCCAAAAAGACAGCGGCGTTTTTCAAAACTGCTGTTTTAGAAATAGCGACCGCTGTTTTTGAAATAGCGGCTGCTATTTTGGGAAATAGCAGTGTTTGTCTTCAGTTTCGAGTATTTCTTAACAATACAGTTATATTCGTTGTTTTCGAAAACAACCTTTTTCTGTGATCATTTAGTCAGTAATGTGACCTACTAACGGATCGTGTTTTTAAAGTACACTTAAATATTACACTATTCTTCAGGCTGTATCAGTTTACAATTCTAATACCAGAATAGAAAATATTTCAAGAAAGCTTATTTTATTTCGGAAGTAGATAATTGTAAAGAGTAATTTTTTTTGGAAAAGGCATATTATTATTTGGGAAGTGAAATATAACAAACCACAATATTTTGGAAAAGGCGTAAAATTGTTACACCTTTTCCAAAATATTACCAACCTAAGTCTAACCAATCAAAACAAAACCTAAAAAATCCAACCGAACCCAGCCTAACCTAACCTAACCTAACCTAACCTAACCTAACCAAACCTAACCTAACCAAACCTAACCTAACCAAACCTAACCTAGCCTAGCCTAACCTAACCAAACCTAACCAAACCTAACCTAACCTAACCTAACCAAACCTAACCAAACCTAACCAAACCTAACCAAACCAAACCTAACCTAACCTAACCAAACCTAACCTAACCTAACCTAACCTAACCAAACCAAACCTAACCTAACCTAACCTAACCTAACCAAACCTAACCTAACCTAACACTATTGGGGGTTCAAATAATCAACTCGAAGCTAACCATATCTGACCTAGTTCTATTTAAGTTCATATAACACAGTGTACACCATAAAAAAGAGCAGTCGTTTTTCGCATTCCTGTTTTTCTGCTCTTTAGAGAATTGCTGTAATGGTACGCCGCGTTTACGAGAACCGCTGTATCGGTAACTGTTGTAACGGGTAAACTGCCATTTCGGGAAACCGCTATTTAGGGAACTGCTGATATGAGGACCGCTATTATGGAATCCGCTCATACGGGAACCGCTCATCTGAGGGCTTCCCTGAAATTCATCTCTGCAGAGATGAAAGTTAACGAATCTAGCATTATAATTTTTTTTATATATTGCTACAGAATATTAGGTTGCTAACAGAAATTTTTTGGTAGGGTTTACGGATTATTTTGGGGGGGGGCTCCGAATTTGGGGGGGCTATAGCCCCCCAAAAAAGGCCTAGCGACGCCACTGCTTAACCCTAACGATGACCATAATGGAGTAGACGCCAATATTGCTTTCTGCGAACACGTTTGCTCCAAATTGCCAACTGCGAACGCGGTGACAGACACACACAGAGACACGTCCAGCATAATACGTCACCGTCACTCGGACAGGTAATAATCGGTTTTCACTAAGAGCTTTTCGAGCACCACAAACGCGTTTAACATAATTTACTCTACATTATTTCAACAAAAAAAAAATAATTTTGGACTCTAATTACGCTCAAACTAAAGATAAAACATGTCACAAAGGCAAATGACCCACATATTGGCCTCTCAAGCGGGCGTCTATAGTCGTATCACTGTGAGGCCAGTGCCTAACCTAATCTTGTTTTTCAGATTATAGTTAAGAGGCACTTGTAACACGGTTCGCATACGACCTGGAAATCCCGGAAAAGTCAGGGAAATTGAAAATGGACCCAAAAGGTCAGGGAAAAGTCAGTGAAATTAAAAATAGACCTTAAAGGTTAGGGAAATGTTTCAATAGAAGTGTCAGGGTGATCAGAAAATGTGTCGTCTGAGATTTGATCAGAGCCCCAAATTCTTCAGGATTTAAAATCGTTTAAAATATCCTGAAGTTTTTTGTCTCTTGTCAGCACGCGCAAGGCTAGATTACATAGAGACCTAGCTTTGCGCGTGCTGACAACCGATGTTGTAAAGAGTATATACAGAATAAGCTGTCGTTCGAGATAGGGAGTTGCCTATCCTGTAGAGTGAAAACAAATTTTCTCACGCGCATTCTTTATCCATGGTAGAACTTTGCCACCCCATGCAGACGATGCAGTTTGAATTGTACGGTTGTACCGGCAAGGCCTAGTAAACGTAAACGTTTTTTTTTTGTGTGTTCGAAGACCATTATTGCTTTTGTGTCATTTGATTTATCAAAATTATAGTTTAATGCCGTTTAATCTAATTTTTACATAAATAAAAAACCAAAAATCTACCTATGTTAGTGACCAAAACCTCTGGACCAGGTACCGGGATGAGAAGAGAAAAAGAAACGGGAACCATGGATTTATAATAGAAGCTTACGCTACCTGGATATTCCACTCGGCTTAAAACGCGCACAACATTAATTCCTCGTCTGAAATGGCGCGAGCTAGTAGGAGCCTGGCACGCGCGTTTGTGACGTAGAATTTGAGGCAAATTCAGAGGGGGTAGAAGTTTTTCACGCGCTTAAGTTTTAATTTTTAATAGCGCGCGCGAAACAATTTTTAGAAAAGCGCGCGCGCACGCGCGCCGAAAAAGGTTTGCCTCAATTTCTACGTCATCAGCCCCCCAGTCCCCATCCGCGTGAATTTTATGACATAAATGTGTTTAAAATCAAAATGCCTAAAGGCCCGTTTTCAATCAAGCTTTTCTAGTTGCTTTTTTTAGGAGCTTCGCTTCAACAGTAAATCGCGATTTGCCTGACAAAAATGCGATTCAAATGGTGAAGCAAAGGCGAAACTCTTCACCCGTTTTCAAATTCACTTCTCTCGCCTCTCCACGCTCGTCAGGACCCGTGTTTATATCAGTTGTCTTCTGTTCAATATTTAGGCTAGTTAAAAAATACTCATAAATATCCTTAAAATAGTTAAAAACACCATTAAAATGCTTCTAAATATCCTTAAAATAGTTAAAAACACCATTAATATGCTTCTAAATATCCTTAACACTCGATATTGTTTTTGAAAATTAGGCCTATTCTCACTTTAAAACACGCGGCGCAAAAAAATTGCTCGAGAGAAATAACGTACCCACGTGACTACTAGGCCAAGCGCTTTTTCGGATAAAAGCGAAAGCAAATATCTACCCGAGGTAGATACCAGCTTTTCGATTATTTCACGCGAATCTGATTCAGAAGCGCCCAAAAAAGCGCGTTTGAAAACGGGTTCCGATTTCGCTTTAGCGTTTTGCTTCAGTTTTTGAAGCATGCTTCATGAAAAGCTTGATTGAAAACGGGCCTTTTTACTGAAGGAAACAGTGGAATATCCAGGAAGCGTAAGCTTTTATTATAAATCCATGCAGGAACCACGGATAAAAAGTAGCCGAGGCTTAAAAAAGCATGGAGTAGCAAACGCGGTTACGCTTTTACCATAAGGTATATTTAATCCATGGTTTAGGGTATCTTATTTCCAAGTTTTGACTATAGGGGCGCTAGAGATGCCGATGCCCTATTCAAGTATGCCTCCCTATTTCCTTTCATATCCAGGGGGTTATTAATTTGAGATTTAACCAAAAGATTCAATAAAAAATAAATAGCCCCTAAAACAATTACGTTAATTCAAGGGTGAAACCTTTCTCTTTCATAAAATTTTATAATTGGCCCCTAAAATATCAACGATAATTTATTAGAGTAGGTGTTATTACGAGACACACTTTTATAACGTCTTTAATTTCAAACAGAAGAAAGAATTACGGATATCGGTGAAGAGATTTTCTTTGAAAGAGTGTTAACAACAAAGTGAGATTTTACCCGACCCAGCTCTTTGAAGTATCTTAATTTTTGGTTATTTTAGTTACTCTCGGTTCACTATTTTTAAAGTAATTAGTCACTTTTCACCTATTAGTACGCCATGCGTATTACCAGGAGTTCATAATAGCCCCCCTGCTTGGGGGGGGGCTTAATATGAACTCCTGGTATTTTTCTATAATTTCGAAAATTTTATGTAATAATTAGTTTAAAAAAGTTCGCCATGAAAGTTGTTGCAAAGGGTCTGGCAAATTTGCGGGATTTAGTCAGGGAAAACCTGGAATAGTCAGGGAAATTCATTGTACGAACCCTGTGTTATTGTCCCTAGTTTCAAAACGCACATTAATTCTGTACTGGCCTACTAAGTAGGCGACTACAGACACCTAGTTAAAAGACCCTTGCAATTATCCAGGGTTTCATTTTCTTGGTTCGGACGAAAATTTCATATTGAAAACCCCTAACTTTTCCAGCAGCTTATCTCTGACCAAATTTGGCTAATATCCCTGATGTACGTGTTTACTTGAGTCCACTTCATAATTACACCTGCAGCTAATACTTAGCATTGTTCAAAGCAGAAGTGAGATGAGACTAGAAGTGAAGGGCTCTAGCATTGGTAATAGATCCTGGCATTAGTGAACAAATTTGAGGATTTTACGCCACTTCAATCGCGCCTACGCTAGAGAGAAAAAATTGGTCGTGTTCCAAAAACATTTCCTACCCCCTTCCCCTCAACCTAAAGCCGCGGAACACGGACGCGGGTGCTTGAATCAAGTTCGGCCGTCTACCACCACGAGCGTCCCACGATTTAGAGGGGAAATTCTGAAACCGCTACGAGAGGGACAACCGTTGGTGTGTTATCAAGAATATTCACTTTCGCCGAGTGAAGAATTTGGTTAGCTCAGTACTTCTAGTCTCATCTCACTTCTGCTCAAAGCAATCATGGTTTGATATACCAAACGAAATCTCTGACCTTTACAGCCGCTTATTAGAGATGTACCGATATGGGTACGTACAGCCGATATATCGGCCCATAAAAAATAATATTTCTCCATGAATATCGTTTCCAAGGGTAGAATCAGCAATATTTAGGAACATTTACCTTTTAACTTTGTTTTATTAGAAACGTGTGTCACATCTCTTTCGTTTAATGTGGTACCGATACATATTTTTCTTAACCATTTTCCTTAAAGAATGGTATGGTCTAAGTTAAATCATTGCTTGGTTCTCATCCACCTTTGGTTTTAGTAAAAATGCAGCTCCTTTCCTTGTTCAACATGAAGTAGCGTTGTAAGCAAATTTAGGGACCACAAGTGAAAAGTTCAAAGTGTATTAGTGAAACCAAACACATTAGATTGCGTCAGTGTCGACTTTGATTGTTTGCGGGAGGTATGGGCAACTAGGGAAATTACTTTCTCATAGTCTTGAACAACGGGGTAAAACTGAGATTGTGGTAAAACTTGCATATTTAAAGGGAAATGTTAAATTGTGGGAATAAATTTGTGTGATGTGTTTCAATTAGTATTGAGTACTTCATTTCTTGTCAAATTTCTCTCGGAAATACCGGTTTACATGAAGCCGATATTGGTCGATACCGATAAATCGGTGCATCCCTACTGCTTATCACAGACCAATTTTTCCAATATCCCTGATGTCCATTTTAAGTATGTGTTTACCAGAGTTCACTTCATGGTCACACCTGTATTGCTCAAAGCAATCAAGGTTTGATATACCGAACGAAATCCCTGACCTATCCCTGACTTTTTAGGAAGAAACTTTAAAGGCCGACTTCCATCGAAAAGAGTTCTGGCGAACTGAAAACCGAGTATCGAGACTAACAATGGAGCGACTGTGCCGGTTTTCGAATCCCCGGTGGGGTAAAAGATGGAAGGGTTGTAGCTAACTGAAAGCCGTGCAATGTGGTTCTAGCGAACTGAAGATACACAATAGAGAGTTTCCTTCAGGGGAAAGCCAAAATTCGAGAGGAAATAAATTTAAAAGGATTTCTATTGTTCATCTTCAGTTCGCTAGAACCACATTGCACGGCTTTCAGTTAGCAAGAACCCTTCCAACTTTTGACCCAGCGGGGATTCGAAAATCGGCACTGTCGCTTCATTGTTAGTCTCGATGCTCGGTTTTCAGTTCGCTAGAACCCTTTTCGATGGAAGTCGGCCTTTAAATCCCTGACTAAATTTTCCCCCCATTTTTCAAATCCCTGGTTATCCAGGTTTTATACGAACCCTACATTTTGCATGTTCATTCTGTACTGGCCTCGCTAAGTAGGCCTGCCACAATAGACACCAAGTTCAGGGCCTTTGTAATGAGACCCTTGTTCCGTTTTGCATGTTAATTCCAGTGAGCACAAATGAAAAGGAGAGTCAAAAAAGTGAAGGGGGGAGGTAACTATAACGGTTGGGCAACATGGAGCTCTCACGCGCACCTACCTCGGCGCACAGCCGAGGAGTGAGACGTCACGTCATCCGTTGAGAAGGAAATTCAAAAAGGGTAAACACGAAAATACGGTTAGAGGCTCACACCTCGGCCTTAATACTGGCCATAGCTGTCCGCGCTCACCTCAATTTAGCGAGCCCGAGCGCGAATTGAGCGAGGCTCTTCGAAATAATTGATAAAGTCACGAGCCCGAGCCGAGCCCGAAAGTTTATGAAAAAGTTTTCTGAGCTTGAGCCCGGGCTCACAATACGTCACAAACAAAGTGAGCCTTGAGCTGAGCCCAGGTTCAACAGTAAAATCAACGAAAGCTTGCGCTGAGCTCTCTTACAAATGCTTTGGCTTTCCTGAGCTCGAGCGAGGCCAACTGAAAACTATGAGACCGCTCATTTCGAAAGGGCGCTCACTGTTTTGAGACTGCGCTCAGCTTGGCTCAGCGCCGTATTCAGTGCCAACAGAAACTAGCGTAAATCATTGGTAGATGAAGTTTTGAAAATTTTTTAATACAAATGTAGTGCAAGTCATTTGGATAGTAAATATGTATTGTAGTTTTGCATTTATCGCGTAAAAATAGCTGCAAAATTATTTATTTCAACATCTACACTGTTTGGAAGAAATATTCTCCGGAAATATGAGACCAAGCTCGAGCTTGAGCTTACTAAATTGAATGAGCCCGAGCTCGAGGTGAGCCTTAAATTCTATCGATTTTGAGCCCGAGCTGAGCGCGAAAGATATTAGAGAGAGCTTGAGCTCGAGCTTAGCCCATCAAAATTATGCGAATGAACCCGAGCCCGAGGCGAGCTCATTTATAAAAACTAACTGAGCTTGAGCTCACATTGAGCTCTAAGGAAACATTGTTTCAATTTTGAGCTTGAGGTGAGCTCGTTGTCAATTTCTATAAAGTAACGTGAGCTGAGCTGAGCCCAAGCGATGGTGGACAGGTATGATACTGGCGAGGCTGAGTGGCGCCCGAAACATGAACAAACTTCTCTGATTTTTCTTTCCCTCCCCGTTGCGCCGATTGCGCATGGGCGGCACGCTCTTAGAGAGCTACAGCACTTGTAGCGTTTTTGAAGTGGGGGGGGGGGGCTGATGGTTAATTTGGCCTTTCTGACTCTCCTTTCTATTTGTGCTCACTGTTCATTCTGAACTGGCCTATAAGTAGGCCACTTTGGACCCCAAGTTAAAAGGCCAATTTATTGTTTCCCCATTTCGTTCCCCATCATTTACTGTTACTATAATAGTCGGCACAATGTAGCAATTCACACCATATTCTCCATCATGGGTTTTACTTTTCTGAATAGGGGCAGAAGGGGATAATAGAAGAAGGGTGACACTCTGTATCCTCTTAAATAGTTTATTTAAATTTTAATTATGTAACATGATTCTTCGGAGGCGAGGTAGCCCTTTTTGTTTACTCTCCCGCTCAGCAAATTTCAGATGGGTAACTTTCGCACCGTGCATGGGTGAATTCTATAACTGTTTGCAAATGTGGATGAGAGGGAAAGTATGACAATGGCCATAGAGCCTGTGTTAAAAAACGCGCGGACATCAAAGTTTCGACAATACACCACTTTGACATTACCTAGGGCGCCACAGCGGGCTACTGCGAACTAGTACTTAGTAAGATGGGCAGGGAAAAAAACCGCGTGGGGTTGCGCTTTTGCTAGTAGGGGTAACAAAGAGCAGTTTCTAGTCTTTCCCCTTGCGGCGCTTCGAGCGCGGGGCATCGGGCATGCGCGCAACAGAATGTCGAAGTGGTGTATAACTATTTAGTCTACTAGTGACTAGTGACTTGCAAATTTGTGACTGAAAGTAGTTCAGACATTTATGCTCCTTGGTTTAACCAAAACCCACTCGATCACGCGAATCACGATGCAAGCTGCTCGCGCTATAGCTAAATTACCGAGATTTATTTTAAACGTATCTAGTTTTATGCGCTCTTCTATTGCATAGATAACCTTACTTAAATCCATATTATACCTTCAAATATTTTTTAAAACATTACCAGCTACTCTGTCCTGACTACAAACACAAATCGAGGAAGTTCTAGCATACAAAATAGCAGACGACGGTAACCGCGTAACCGCGAATTAACACAAGACCTATTTTAAGGGAGTGAACAGGCCCAGTATAGCTACGCCAATAAAACGGTCAGCTACGGCGAAACTCTGATGACTCGCGACTTTTGGCCATTTTCATACTTTTCCTCATCCTCTTTTGCTGTTTGGTATTTACTTAATCCCCAGCAATCAAACCATTTTTGTTGTTTGGAATATTCTTAGTTCAGATATTAGGTTTATTTTTAGTTCAGATATTAGGTCTATTTTTAGTTCAGATATTAGGTCTATTTTTAGTTCAGATATTAGGTCTATTTTTAGTTCAGATATTAGGTCTATTTTTAGTTCTGTTATTAGGTCTATTTTTAGTTCAGATATTAGGTCTATTTTTAGTTCAGATATTAGGTCTATTTTTAGTTCAGATATTAGGTCTATTTTTAGTTCAGATATTAGGTCTATTTTTAGTTCAGATATTAGGTCTATTTTTAGTTCAGATATTAGGTCTATTTTTAGTTCAGATATTAGGTCTATTTTTAGTTCTGTTATTAGGTCTATTTTTAGTTTAGATATTAGGTCTATTTTTAGTTCAGATATTAGGTCTATTTTTAGTTCAGATATTAGGTCTATTTTTAGTTCAGATATTAGGTCTATTTTTAGTTCAGATATTAGGTCTATTTTTAGTTCAGATATTAGGTCTATTTTTAGTTCAGATATTAGGTCTATTTTTAGTTCAGATATTAGGTCTATTTTTGATTCTGTTATTAGGTCTGTTTTTAGTTCAGATATTAGGTCTACTTTTAGTTCAGATATTAGGTCCATTTTTAGTTCTGTTATTAGGTCTATTTTTAGTTTAGATATTAGGTCTATTTTTAGTTCAGATATTAGGTCTATTTTTAGTTCAGATATTAGGTCTATTTTTAGTTCAGATATTAGGTCTATTTTTAGTTCTGTTATTAGGTCAATTTTTAGTTCAGATGTTAGGTCTATTTTTAGTTCAGATATTAGGTCTATTTTTAGTTCAGATATTAGGTCTATTTTTAGTTCAGATATTAGGTCTATTTTTGATTCTGTTATTAGGTCTGTTTTTAGTTCAGATATTAGGTCTACTTTTAGTTCAGATATTAGGTCCATTTTTAGTTCTGTTATTAGGTCTATTTTTAGTTTAGATATTAGGCCTATTTTTAGTTCAGATATTAGGTCTATTTTTAGTTCAGATATTAGGTCTATTTTTAGTTCAGATATTAGGTCTATTTTTGGTTCAGGTATTAGGTCTATTTTTGGTTCAGGTCTTAGGTCTATTTTTGATTCTGTTATTAGGTCTATTTTTGATTCTGTTATCAGGTCTATTTTTGATTCTGTTATTAGGTCTTCTCTTGGCAGAGATATTTGGCCTATTTTTGGTTCTAATATTAGGCCTATTTTTAGTTCAGATATTAGGTCTATTTTTAGTTCAGATATTAGGTCTTTTTTTAGTTCAGATATTAGGCCTATTTTTGGGTTCAGACGACATGACGTGGAACAAAGACACACAAGCGCATGCGCCTTGGCTAATAATTAAGCAGCGCTAATAGAGTAATGATTAGGGAACTATTTACATTGTGTATGTGCGTGATTCGGTTTAGTAGCCTTGCGCACTCCAAATGTTAAGAGATGATATTGGGAAGAATCACGTTACAATTACCCTGCCCGCTTTGTGGTGGTACACTTCTCTCGAAAAGAAGTATTATATACTTCTGGTAGGGGTAATACTACTATTTTTACAACTATCCTTCTAAAAAAATTTCCCACTATGAAAAACGGCCTCTATAATGACCCGCCACGAATTGTGACGAATTTTAAAGGAACTCTGACACTATTTTAAAGGGGATGTGAAAAACATTCTCTTAATATTTGACTAATTTGATCAATACATATATAATAAGCTTAGCCATAGCCCCCTGAATAACATGTAAATGTTTGTATTTGTAAAACTTAACAGATTCGGTAGCGATACAACGAAAACTTGTTTACATTTTAAACCAATACATCAGTGAACTTTTATTTTTCTCTAAAACTATGAAATTCGCAAGGAAATTTTTAGACTCACCTTCTTTGGTCCACAGTCTTATGGTTTTATCCCCACCACAACTGGCCAGCACAGTTCCGGAAGGATTCCATGCCACACACCAGACCCTATCTTTATGGCCTTTCAAAATCTCTACATTTTCCAGCTTCATTGTAGGCTAGATCTCTAAAAAAAATTTGTTGAAAAATAGAACGTTCAGCGACAATCTAAACAGCGAGTCGATTGGGGTTTTTGCCGAAAAACTGCTGAAAAACGCAGACTTCATATCAGACGACGTTTAGGCTGTGGGCAGTTGCAGTGTGGGAAATAAGGATTTTTTTAAAACTGGGCCTATGGCAGGGTGGGAAATAAGGAAATTGGACATTGGGCCAGCGACCCCCACCCCTGGCCTGGAATAAATAAACTGGTCCATGACCACTGACCAGGGCGCGTCGTATGCTAAACTAAACAAGTGGATAATTAAAACGTTTGAGTTAATGGCTGGACTCTGGTTACCCTTGAATTTTCTTAGTGGTCTCGTGGACCACTGACCCCCCTCCGATTTAATTTTTAATCTTAACCATGCAATTTTTAAACTGGTCATTTGCCCTGTGCCACCGCCTTATTTCCCACGCTGGCCCACGCTATAGATTAGGTGCTCCTTGTTAAGCCAAAGCGTGATCGAGTGGGCTAAGGTCTGGGACTCATGGACAGTCTGGGAAATAAGGATATTTTTTAAACTAGTCCTTGGGACCAGTGACCCCCCTAGTGTCCTAAATAATAAACTGGTCTCAGGACTGGTCCCCACCTTTGTTCTCTTATAGATTTGCAATTAAAGGGGCTAACCGGCCCTTAGTTTAGGGGGAATACACCCAGCTCTTTGGCCATAAGAAATGGCGCCACCGTCGCGGTGGGCGGGTAAGCAATATGCTAACCAACAGTTTGACCCCCCCTTCACCCCAACAGCTCCGGCCAGCCCCTTTAATAAACTGGTCCCGAGGACCAGTAACCCCCACTTTTTGAATTAAAAAACTAGTCCAAGCAATTAATAAACTGGTTTTGGACCAGAAGAAGTGTGCTATTTCCCAGACCAGTAGAAATAGCACACGTCCACTGGTCCAAAACCAGTTTATTAATTGCTTGGACTAGTTTTTAATTCAAGAAGTGGGGGCTACTGGTCCTCAGGACCAGTTTATTAATTGCAAATCTATTGGAGAACAAAGGCTGGGACCAGTCCGGAGACCAGTTAATTATTTCGGCGACTAGGGGGGGGGGTCACTAGTCCCAAGGACTAGTTTAAAAATATCCTCATTTCCCAGACTGTCTGTGGGAATGGAATTTGGAAAAAGGGCCAGAAATAAGAAAATTTTCTTATAGGACATGTGTCCACTGTCCAGTGATCCCCTGTTTGACTATTGACTGGAAAAGTTATAGGACATTGTCCACGGGAGTGTGCAAAAATAGTATCGCATCTTCATAGTCAAGCTATCAAAACTTAGGAAAAATTTATTGGTCAAACAGTCCAGTGACCCCCTTAGTTTTTAATAAATATATGGGAAATTTTAAAATTTTATTGGAAAATGTCCAGTGCTTATTTCCGGCCCTGTTTGGAAAAGGGAAAACGAGTCCCAGGCTTGGAAATAAGGTTTATTTCTGAACTAGTCCTCCGGACCAGTGACCCCTGATGTCTTAAATATGAAACTGGTCCCGGGACCAGGGACCCTTCCCCTATTTATTTTTCTACTGGTCCCAGGACTTGTGGTCGTTCTCTCTTCTAAAAAAATCTCTCTTAGCTTAGGGTTGTATACACAACTGGACTCCTGGAGTCGAAATTTATGTTAAAATGAAAATAATTAAAGAGGTCCCCGCATCAATTTTCAATAAAAGTAGGAATTAATAAACTAGTCATTGGGACCAGTGACCCTCACGTTTTGAATAAAAAAAGTGGTCCAAGCTATTAATAAACTGGTTTTTGACCTGTAAACCTGTCTTATTTCCTAGCCTGAAAACGACTAGCAGACGACTTTTATATTAAAATTGTAGGTTAGGCCTTTGGGTTGGTGTGTTAACATTTAGTTTACTTACGATATCGGCCCCCCGAAAGAGAAATATGTCTTGAGCTCTTAACGAAAAAGAAAAGATAAGGTTTTTTTAAGACGATATGGGATTTGAAGAACAAGATATCAACGCTCCATCAGCCACTCAAAATAATTCGTCACCAATTCCAATGGGTATTGCCTTCACAGAAATTCCCATCACTGAGAAAAAGGTGCCCAAAAGAATCCTTCACTTCAGTGATGGGGTTCTTGAAGAGTACAGCACTGACGATGAAGATGAGCATGATGATGACGCAACTAAAACCACCACAGTAGCCGATCCAGTAAGTCAATAATTAGCCAATTAAACCTTGCCTTTTCATAAATTAAAATCATCATCAGCTTATTTCTGGCCCCTTATTTATTTAAACCTTAATTCTTGATTATTTTAACTATAATTTAAACTCATATTTATTTACTTTTAACAGAAAACAATGACATGGGCACCTTATTTATGGTACCTTGCACTTACTCTTGGCAGCAAAACACTTGCAGGTAAAATGATTTTGGATGTTTAATGATCATTTTGAAGACTATAGTTTATTAATTCATTGGACCACTTTTTTCAATTAAAAACCAGTTTATTAGTTCATTGGACCACTTTTTTAATTAAAAACCAGTGTATTAATTCATAAGACCACTTTTTAAATTAAAAACTAGTTTATTAATTTATTAGACCACTTTTTGAATAGAAAAGCGAGTTTTTTAATTCATTGGACCACTTTCAATTAAAAACTAGCTTCATTGGACCACTTTTTGAATAGAAAAGCCAGTTTATTAATTCATTGGACCACTTTTTAAATTCAAAACCAGTTTATCAATTCATTGGACCACTTTTTTAATAGAAAAACCAGTTAATTAATTCATTGGGCCACTTTTTTAATTAAAAACCAGTGTATTATTTCATATGACCACTTTTTTAAATTAAAAACCACCTTCATTGGACCATGTTTTTAATTAAAAACCAAATTATTAATTCATTGGACCACTTTTTTAATTAAAAACCAGTGTATTAATTCATAGGACCACTTTTTTAAATTAAAAACTAGTTTAACAATTCATTGGGCCACTTTTAATTAAAAACCAGTTTATCAATTCATTGGACCACTTTTTGAATAGAGAAACCAACCAGTTTATTAATTCATTGGACCACTTTTTGAATAGAAAAACCAGCTTCATTGGACCATGTTTTTAATTAAAAACCAATTATTAATTTATTGGACCACTTTTATTTAAAAATCAAATTATTAATTCATCGACCGACTTTGTTTAGTTAAAAACCTATTAATTAATTGGACAGCTTTTTTTAATCAAAAACAAGTTTATCAATTCATTGGGCCACTTTTTAAATAGAAAAGCCAGTTTATTAATTCATTGGACCACTTTTAATTAAAAACTAGCTTCATTGGACCATGTTTTTAATTAAAAACCAAGTTTATTAATTCATTGGACCACTTTCTTTTATTAAAAACCAGTTTATTAATTCATTGGACCACTTTTTCAATTAAAAACCAGTTAATTCATTGGACCACGTTTTTTAAATTAAAAATCAGTTTATTAAATCATTGTACTTCTTTTTTAAATTTAAACCTGAGCCTCACTGGTCCCAAGGATTACTTTAATATTAAATACAAATGGTTAGGGGAACTTGTCCTTGGGACCAGGGCCTACCCCTAATGCTCAAAATAATAAATAACTGGTCTCTGGACTTTCCCCCCTCCTCCCTCCCTTCCCTTAGATTTCCTTTAGAATTGGAATTAATGAACTGGTCCCGCAGACAAGTAACCCCCCCCCCCCCCACTTCTTAAATTTAAACTGGTCCTTGTATTTGTCCCCCCTAGTTTTATTTCAAAATATCAGTTAATCTACTGGTACCGAGGACCAGTAACACCCACTTCTTGAATTTAAAAACTGGTCCAACCATGTAGTTATAAACTGGTCCTTGGACTTGTGCCCCTTAGGTTTCCCATAGAATTGCACTTAATAAACTGGTCCCTGAACTTCCCCATCCCTTAAATTTCCTTCAGAACTGCAATTAATAAGCTGGTCCTTTGGACAAGTATCCCCCACTTGTTGAATTTAAAACTGGTCCAACCATTCAGTAATAAAGTGGTCCTTGGACTTGTCCCCCCCCCTTAGTTATCTATTTATCGTTTTTATTTTGATAGTTTGCGACTATCTTGGTGAGAACCTTGCACACTTCTTTGGAATCACAACGCCCAAATATCAATATGAAATTGACGAGTATCAGCGAATGCTACAAGAAGTAAGAAATTCTCTCTTGTGCTTTCAGTATTACAGTTAAAAATAGCAGGGTTCGAATTTAAAAAACCCTATAAAACCCAGAAAAAATATAAAACCCTGAAAAAATATAAAACCCTGAAAAACCCCCAATAAACCCAGAAAAAACCCCATGAAACGCAGAAGAAAAACCCAATAGAACCCAGAGAAGAACTCAGAAAAAACCAATAAAACCCAGAAAAAAACCAATAAAACCAGAATAAACCCCCAATAAAACCCAGAATAAACCCCCAATAAAACCAGAATAAACCCCCAATAAAACCCAGAATAAACCCCCAATAAAACCCAGAATAAACCCCCAATAAAACCCAGAATAAACCCCCAATAAAACCCAGAATAAACCACCAATAAAACCCAGAATAAACCCCCATATTACCCAGAGAAAAACCCAGAATAAACCCCCAATATTACCCAGAGAAAAACCCAGAATAACCCCCAATATTACCCAGAGAAAAACCCAGAATAAACCTCCAATAGTACCCAGAGGAAAACCCGGAAAAAACTATAAAACCCAGATAAAAATTCTATAAAACCCAGAAAAAAACCAAAATAAAACCTAACTCAGAGTAAAACCCAATAAAACTAATAAAACTCAGAAAAAACCCCTATAAAACCCAGAATAAACCCCCCAATAAAATCCAGAAGAAAAGCAATAAAACTCAGACAAAAACCAATATATCCCAGAGAAAAACCCAGAAAAAAACTATAAAACCCAGAAGAAAAAAACCAATAAAACCCAGAGAAAAAACCCCAATAAAACCAAACCCAGAAAAAACCAATAGAACCCAGAGAAAAACCCAGAAAAAAACTATAAAACCTAGAAGAAAAAACAATGAAACCCAGAATAAACCCCCAATAAAACCCAGAAAAAAAAACCAAATAGAACCCAGAGAAAAACCCAGAAAAAACTATAAAACCCAGAAAAAAACTATAAAACCTAGAAGAAAAAACAATAAAACCCAGAATAAACCCCCAATAAAACCCAGAAAAAAAACAAATAAAACCCAGAATAAAACCAGGGAAAAAAAACTCGTATAAAACCCAGGAAAAAACCAATAAAACCCTTTTTTTAAACCCTGACTTCATTATCCCTTTAATAACTCCTTTATCATCAATTGTAAATAGGAGGAAGAAGAGAGAGAAAAGCGGAACAAGAAATAAAATCTGGTTGGGTAACGAGCCCTTCACCCCGAAACAATTACGACTCTGAAGTATCTTCTTGTCAAACGACCGTTGAAAGTCTGGATAGGATAGAAGTGGAGCCATCATCTTTGAGCTTGAATTTAAGCCCCGCCCCTTCAGTATCATTCCCCAACTTGTCAAATTCCGCAAAGGATTCCAAGGAATGGGAGAGGTTTTAAAATTAAGCGGTCATTTTATGTTAAAAATAAAATCCACCTTATTTCCCTATCGCTGGAAGTTAGGCTTATCTCGGGATTCATGTAGGGGACAGTCTTGGAAATGGCACAGGTCAAAATGTAGTTCAATTAATTTCTAGAACCAGTTTTTGAATTGACTGACAAAGTTTGGATTATTGGTCATTGGACCAGATTTTAAGTTGGCAAAGTTGGGATTATTGGTCATTGGACCAGATTTTAAGTTGGGATTATTGGTCATTGGACCAGATTTTAAGTTGGGATTATTGGTCATTGGACCAGATTTTAAGTTGGCAAAGTTGGGATTATTGGTCATTGGACCAGATTTTAAGTTGGCAAAGTTGGGATTACTGGTCCTTAGACCAGTTTCTAAATTCGTTAAATTTTTATTACTGTCCTTGGACCAGTTTCTAAGAGCGCAAAGTTTTCATTTCTGGTCCTTGGACCAGCTTCTAAGCTCAAAATGTTTGGATTACTTTTCCTTGGCTTCTAAGTTAAAAGTTTGGATTATTGATACTTGGACCAGTTTCTAAGTGTGAAAAGTTTCGATTACTGGTCCAAGGACCAGTTTCTAAGTGTGAAAAGTTTCGATTACTGGTCCAAGGACCAGTTTCTAAGTGTGCAAAGTTTCGATTATTGATTATTAGACCAGTTTCTAAATTCGCAAAGTTTTCATTACTGTTCCTTGGACCAGCTTCTAAGCCCAAAATGTTTGGATTACTGTTCCTTGGACCAGCTTCTAAGCCCAAAATGTTTGGATTACTGTTCCTTGGCTTCTAAGTTAAGAGTTTGGATTATTGATACTTGGACCAGTTTCTAAGTGTGAAAAGTTTCGATTACTGGTCCAAGGACCAGTTTCTAAGTGTGCAAAGTTTCGATTATTGATTATTAGACCAGTTTCTAAATTCGTTAAATTTTGATTACTGTCCTTGGACCAGTTTCTAAATTCGAAAGTTTTCATTACTGTTCCTTGGACCAGCTTCTAAGCCCAAAATGTTTGGATTACTGTTCCTTGGACCAGCTTCTAAGCCCAAAATGTTTGGATTACTGTTCCTTGGCTTCTAAGTTAAGAGTTTGGATTATTGATACTTGGACCAGTTTCTAAGCTAGAAAAGTTTTGATTACTGGCCCAAATACGAGTTTCTAAATGTGCAAAGTTTCGATTACTGGTCCAATGACCAGTTTCTAAGTGTGCAAAGTTTCGATTACTGGTCCAAGGACCAGTTTCTAAGTGTGCAAAGTTTCGATTAATGGTTATTGGACCAGTTTCTAAGTGTGCAAAGTTTTGATTAATGGTTATTGGACCAGTTTCTAAGTGTGCAAAGTTTGGATTACTGGTCCTTGGACCAGCTTCTAAGTTCGCAGAAATTCGTCTGTCGTCTGCTACAGTACATATTTTACACCTTTGTAGCAGTCGACAGACGAATTTCTTCTCTCCACAAATTCTGAGGTAAGCCTAACTTTCCGCGATAGGGAATAAAGTGGAGTTAAATTATATTTAAATTTAAACGAGTTCGATGTAGCTAAGCCTTTGTAATTAATTATGCAAATATGTTCAATAAAGTTTCGCAAAAATCATTTTTAATTACATCTTAAATTCAATCTAACTTATTCCAGCATTGGAAATAAGGCGGTGGCACAGGGCAAATGACCAGTTTAAAAATTGCATAGATAGTAACTAAAATATTTTAAGTATCCACTTCTTTAGTTTAGCAGACGACGTCCCCTACTGGTCAATGGTCATGGACCAGTTTATTTATTCCAGGCCAGGGGTCACTAGCCTTATGTCCAGTTTAAAAAATTCCTTATTTCCCACCCTGCGCCATGCTAAGAAATAAAGAGCTCGCGTAGTTGTGCGCGAGATCGAGTGGGCTATGACTTGTCCCAAGGATCAGTTGAAATAAGCATGAACCACTACCTCCTATATAAGAATCAAGGCCCGAGTATGCTCCCTCGTCAGATGGGGATTTGAACTTGTATATAATTGTGCGGTTTCCCCGTGAGGTGGAGCTCGTTTCAGGATTTCTTATTGCAAATCACGCCCGTTCGCATTAGCACAATGACTTTGACTATTTGGCCAACATTGGTTAATTAGAACTATTTTATGTTTAATATTAATAGACTTAATTCAATACCAGTTTCATACTTTTAATTTATAATTATAGGCAAGCTTAAAAAACAGGTGTTATTAAAGTTGAAAAATAGTTTTATTAAAACTCAGTGCATCAGTTTTAATTTTAAACTTTTAATAAAAGCAATATAATTCAAAATTTATATTACTTCTGCCTTAACGCATAATTCACAAATGTGACGAACAAAAAGGTCTCGAGCAGTCCCTCACATCTCTATGGTCAAAGTCTGGAAACGAGCGCCGCGCTGCGTCTAAATCCCGCGAATTAAAATGCCGCATTTCGAAGATAAAAAAATTCCCATACTCGGGCCTTGATTCTTATATAGGAGGTAGTGCATGAACCTTCTATCTAGAAGGAGTCAAAGGACCAGAAACTGGGAGGGTTGTTTTTCGGCTTACAACGTCTGTGCGCAGTTGCCCGCTAATTTCGCCGGGTACACACCTAACATAAACAAACGTGACGGTTTTGGGAAGGGTATAAAATGTTTGTTTTGACATTTTAATTTCCTAGAATCACTTTCACAATTGCCAAACGCGCAAGTCTTTATTTTTTCTATTTTTAATTACTTTATTAAATAAATAGATGGAAAAAAATTAACATTAATCCCAAGGCTTAGCGAAATGAGACCAAGCGGCCATTTTACTTGTTTACATTTTACCGTCTTTTTCCAAGACAGGCTGGGAAATAAGGATATTTTTAAACTAGTCCTTTGGACCAGTGACCCCCTAGTGTCTGAAATCATTTACTGGTCTCCGGACTGGTCCCAGCCTTTGCTCTCCAAAGATTTGCAATTAATAAACTGGTCCCGAGGACCAGTAACCCCCACTTCTTGAATTAAAAAACTAGTCCAAGCAATTAATAAACTGGTTTTGGACCAGAGGAAGTGTGCTATTTCCAGCCTGTGAATCCAAGACCTTGTCGAATGTCGTCTGCTAGGTTCGTTTTTTCTTTATTATTTTGGGACACTTTAGCAAGAAAACTTTAACATGGGATCCGCCATGATTCTGGTCCATTATATAGAAGGTTCATGAAATAAGATGGTAAGCCGGTCCCTCGACAAATATCCAGTTTAAAAATTAATTGCTTGGGGTCTACTTGCCCTGTGACCACTTAATTAGCAATCAAAAGCGTTGCAAGTATTCACCATTAACAGTGACCAATGTCCAGGTTTTTTATTAAAAATGCTTTGGTTCTACCGGCCATATGACCAGTTACAAAAAAATCCTTATTTCTTAGCCTGATTCCCTCAAATTTTGGTCAAAACGATGCGTCGTTTGCTTTACTCTAAGTCGAAACCAAAAAAATCTAAAATGTGCTATAATTTTTTAATAACTAATGGGGTTACTGGACGTTTTGACCAATAAATTTTTCGAATTTTTGGTAGCTTGACTATGAAGATGCGACACTATTGGTGCACACTTCAGTGGACATTGTCCTATAAATTTTCCAGTCAAAGGGGGGATCACTGGACACATGTCCTATAAGACATTTTTCCTATTTCCAGCCCTGGGTCGCTGGCCTAATGTAAAGTTTTAAAAAATTGTTATTTCATACCCCATATACTTCTGTGAAGCAGATGACGCATCATCTAGACCTGGATTTGTCAGCTAAAAATCGCACTTTAAGCCTCGGTCCACCGTCCACGCTGATCTGGCTCAAAATTATTCTAAGTGACGAAGTCTGCTTTAAGTTCACAACTTCACAGTAGAAAATGTTGACCCGTTTCGTCTGTGAAGCAGACGACGCATCATTTTGACCTGATTCAGGGCCGGAAATAAGCACAGGACACTGGGCATGGTCTATAAATTTTCCAGTCAAAGGGGGGATCACTGGACAGATCTCCTATAAGAATTTTTTCTTAATTCCGGCCCTGCCCGGATTTGTCAGCTAAAAATAGCGCGTTAAGCCTCGGCCCGGGTTGATCCCGGTCAAAATAATGAGTCGTCACTCGTCAGCTTCACAGAAAATATTTTCCCATTTCTACTGTGAGGCAGACGACGCATCAATTGGCCTGGATTTGTCAGCTGAAAATAGTGCATTAAGCCTCGGCCCAGGCTGATCCGGTTCAAAATAATGAGTCATCAGCTTCACAGTAGAAAATACTGGCCCGTTTCTACTGTGAAGCAGACGACGCATCATTTGACCCGGATTTGTCAGCAGGGCCGGAAATAAGGAAAATTTCTTATAGGACATGTGTCCAGTGACCCCCTATTTGACTGCAAAATTTATTGGACATTGTCCACTGGAGTGTGCATAAATAGTGACGCATCTTCATAGTCAAGCTATCAAAACTTTGGAAAATTTATTGGTCAAAATGTCCAGTGACCCCCTTAGTTTTTATAAAAGTTATGGGACATTGTAATATTTTATTGGACAATGTCCAGTGTCCTGTGCTTAATTCCGGCCCTGTTTGTCAGCTAAAAATAGCGCATTAAGCCTCGGCCCAGGCTGATCCGGGTCAAAATGAGTCGTCGTCAGCTTCACAGTAGAAAATAATGACCCCCGTTTCTACTGTGAAGCAGACGACGCATCATTTGACCCGGATTTGTCAGCTAAAAATAGCGCATTAAGCCTCGGCCCAGGCTGATCCGGGTCAAAATGAGTCGTCGTCAGCTTCACAGTAGAAAATAATGACCCCCGTTTCTACTGTGAAGCAGACGACGCATCATTTGACCCGGATTTGTCAGCTAAAAATAGCGCATTAAGCCTCGGCCCAGGCTGATCCGGGTCAAAATGAGTCGTCGTCAGCTTCACAGTAGAAAATAATGACCCCCGTTTCTACTGTGAAGCAGACGATGCATCATTTGACCCGGATTTGTCAGCTAAAAATAGCGCATTAAGCCTCGGCCCAGGCTGATCCGGGTCAAAATGAGTCGTCGTCAGCTTCACAGTAGAAAATAATGACCCCCGTTTCTACTGTGAAGCAGACGACGCATCATTTGACCCGGATTTGTCAGCTAAAAATAGCGCATTAAGCCTCGGCCCAAGCTGATCCGGGTCAAAATAATGAGTCGTCGTCAGCTTCACAGTAGAAAATAATGACCCTTTTCTACTATGAAGCAGACGACGCATCATTTGACCCGCATTTGTCAGCTAAAAATATCGCATTAAGCCTCGGCCCAGGCTGATCGGGTCAAAATAATAAGTCGTCGTCAGCTTCACAGTAGAAAATATTAACCCGTTTCTACTGTGAAGCAGACGACGCATCATTTGACCCGCATTTGTCAGCTAAATATACCGCATTAAGCCTCGGTCCAGGCTGATCGGGTCAAAATAATGAGTCGTCGTCAGCTTCACAAAGTTCACAGTAGAAAATATTCACCCGTTTCTACTGTGAAGCAGACGACGCATCATTTGACCCGGATTTGTCAGCTAAAAATAGCGCATTAAGCCTCGGCCCAGGCTGATCCGGGTCAAAATAATGAGTCGTCGTCAGCTTCACAGTAGAAAATAATGACCCTTTTCTACTATGAAGCAGACGACGCATCATTTGACCCGCATTTGTCAGCTAAAAATATCGCATTAAGCCTCGGCCCAGGCTGATCGGGTCAAAATAATAAGTCGTCGTCAGCTTCACAGTAGAAAATATTAACCCGTTTCTACTGTGAAGCAGACGACGCATCATTTGACCCGGATTTGTCAGCTAAAAATATCGCATTAAGCCTCGGCCAAACTTTTTTAATTCTCTTTCAGTCAATTTACACAATTACATTTAATTACAAATAAATTAAATTAATTAGATGTCTTGACTAGTATTATAAGAGGCTTCGTCTATTTTCTGAACGCGTGTTATTGGTCTGTCGTCAAAGGAAACCCTTCTATCAATCATCTGATTGGTTAATCGGGCAATTTTCAAATACTCGTCGAATGACGCGTTTGTTTTGGCAATATTTGACAAGGCCGAGGGTTCGGTCAGTCCCAGGCTATTTATGCTGACGGTGCTGTTGTTGAATATTGGTTTTGGCTCCATGTTCTCTTGAAGAATCTCGGCCTGCGCTGAGATGTCTTGTAAACTTGACGATAAACTAACGTTAGGGGAATGAGGGACGCTTTTTGTTTCGTTATTTTTGGCCGATCGTAAATTTTCCATACTGAAATTAAGATATAAAAACGATTTTCCATACTGAAATTAAGATATAAAAACGTAACTATAGAGTAATGGCACCTCCCTGCCTTTGGCTACGTTACGTTCTATGAGAAATTAACATGGAGTGCCACTACTCTATTGAATACAGGGCCCCAGCCGAATTACCATCGAAATATTTAAAGGTTTTATGGATAATTTTTCATGAAAATATTGGATTATATAGGACGTTTGAAGTTTCCCAGAATTATAGGATTTTATAGGAAGTTTTTTTCCAGAATTATAGGATTTTATAGGACGTTTTTTTTCAGAATTATAAGATTATATAGGACGTTTTTTTTCCAGAATTATAGGATTTTATAGGACGTTTTTTTTCCAGAATTATAGGATTTTATAGGGCGTTTTTTTCCAGAATTATAGGATTTTATAGGGCGTTTTTTTTCCAGAATTATAGGATTTTATAGGACTTTTTTCCAGAATTATAGGATTTTATAGGACGTTTTTTTCCAGAATTATAGGATTATATAGGACTTTTTTCCAGAATTATAGGATTTTATAGGACGTTTTTTTCCAGAATTATTGGATTTTATAGGACGTTTTTTTCCAGAATTATAGGATTTTACAGGACGTTTTTTTCCAGAATTATAGGATTTTATAGGACGTTTTTTTCCAGAATTATAGGATTTTATAGGACGTTTTTTTCCAGAATTATAGGATTATATAGGACTTTTTTCCAGAATTATAGGATTTTATAGGACGTTTTTTTCCAGAATTATAGGATTATATAGGACTTTTTCCAGAATTATAGGATTTTATAGGACGTTTTTTTCCAGAATTATTGGATTTTATAGGACGTTTTTTTTCCAGAATTATAGGATTTTACAGGACGTTTTTTTCCAGAATTATAGGATTTTATAGGACGTTTTTTTCCAGAATTATAGGATTATATAGGACTTTTTCCAGAATTATAGGATTTTATAGGACGTTTTTTTCCAGAATTATTGGATTTTATAGGACGTTTTTTTCCAGAATTATAGGATTTTATAGGACGTTTTTTTTCAGAATTATAGGATTTTATAGGACGTTTTTTTCCAGAATAATAGGTATTTAAAGGACTTTTTTCCAGAATTATGATTTTATAGGACTTTTCCCGTAATTAAAGGATTTTATAGAACTTTTACAAAACTATAGGATTTTATAGAACTTTTGCAAAACTATAGGATTTTATAGAACTTTTGCAAAACTATAGGATTTTATAGAACTTTTGCAAAACTATAGAATTTTATAAAAACTTTTGCAAATCTATAGAATTTTATAAAACTTTTGCAAAACTATAGGATTTTATAGAACTTTTTGCAAAACTATAGGATTTTATAGATTTTTTGCAAAACTATAGGAATTTATAGGACCATTTGCAAAACTATAGGATTTTATAGGACTTTTGGCAAAAATATAAGATTTTATAGAACCATTTGGAAAACTATAGGACCATTTGCAAAACTATAGGATTTTATAGGACTTTTGGCAAATTGGATTTTAGAGGTATTACAAGACCTTTTGCAAAACTATAGGATTTTATAGGACTTTTGGCAAAAATATAGGATTTTACAGGACCTTTTGCAAAACTATTGGATTTTAGAGGTATTACAGGACCTCTGGGGGCCCTGCTATTGAAGAACTTGGTTTAAAAAAAAGTTAATTAATCACCTGTTATGTCTGCTTGGAGGCAAGCTGCTAGTCTGTCGTGGTTGGGGCAACTTTTCTCTTAACGTCTGTCTATGTTCATCAATTAAATCGCAAGCTTTGCCCAAGAGGATGATGTTATTCAGTATTTTCATAGCCACTAGGCTAAAGTAAATTCACCAAAAATTAATTAACATTTCGATATGTCACGTGACATATTGCTACAATTCAAAAATCCGTCATATATATACAAAAGTACATATAAATAAAAACAAAAAGTAGCCTACACTTCATTAACAATTCCTTTGCTGCCTTGGGTAAACTGCAGACGACATGTATACTGAAATAAGCAAATTAACTACCCTTCTCTAAATTAACCCCCTACAGGAACTAACCAATCACGGAAGAGCCAATTGACGTCATAGGTTTATAGAAAGTAGTAGTAACATGATGCTGGCGATTCAAACATTTATTTTTGGTACTACTTTATGAGCCTATTCACTCTATGGCTTGTTCCCTGTGCCCTGCAGAGGGAAGGTAATCATACGCAGAGGGAGGGGGGTCATAGAAAGTAGTACATGATGCTGGCGATTCAAACGTTCATTTTTGGTACTACTTTATGAGCCTATTCACTCTATGGCTTGTTCCCTGTGCCCTGCTGAGGGAAGGTAATCATACGCGGAGGGGGTAGTCATAGAAAGTAGTACATGATGCTGGAGATTCAAACGTTCATTTTTGGTACTACTTTATGAGCCTATTCACGGAACGTCTTGTTCCCTGTGCCACGCAGAGGAAGGTAATCATACGCGTAGGGGGTTAGTCATAGAAAGTAGTACATGATGCTGGCGATCCAAACATTCATTTTTGGGACTACTTTATGAGCCTATTCACGGAACGGCTTGTTCCCTGTACCACGTAGAGGGAAGGTAATCATACGCAGCAGAGGGAAGGGGGTCGAAGATATTCTCTGGGGGATGAAGGGACAAAGTTTCAATTAACGAAGTGTAGGATACTTTTTGGCTTTATATCTATATACTTTTGCTTCTATGATGTATCATACATTATCACTTTATAAAAGTGACCATTGCCAAGCGCCATGAGTCAACTTGGCCTACTGGACTAATGTTAAACGGAAATCATACCTACCACAAGTACAGTAAAATTAAGCATAGGATTCCACCAAAGCCACTGATGGTTACGGATCCAACCATGACGCGAAAGACCAGAGCTCCGAGTGGCAATGGTATAAAGGCCATTCTACGCGAGACTAGATCCGAATGGTCAGAGTATGCCTGCAAATATCGCAATATATATATATATATATGGTAAAGCTTTTAACCAAGGCCTACAATAAATTATGCTAAGTTTACATTTTTCAGTTTGCTGCTTGCCAAATCGTATGCCAAACTAACTGTATAGTCTCTATATACCTATAAAGATGTTCGTTTTGGTTAATTTAAGAGTATTAATGTACAATTTGGAACGAGGGGTCGAACGTTGGTCAAAATCCTGTACATTTCGTTAGAAATCTTTCCCTAAAATGTCGTAATCTCAAAGTTCAACCTCACTCTCAGAATCCCGTGATCTCATTAAAATCTTGCATCTCATTAAAAAAAACGGCATCTCGTTAAAAAAAGGCATCTCATTAAAAAACGGCATCTCATTAAAAAAAACGGCATCTCATTAAAAAAAACGGCATCTCATTAAAAAAACGGCATCTCATTAAAAAACGATATCTGATTAAAAAAACGGTATCTCATTAAAAAAACGGCATCTCATTAAAAAAAACGGCATCTCATTAAAAGAAACAGTATCTCATTAAAAAAACGGTATCTCATTAAAAAAAACGGCATCTCATTAAAAGAAACAGTATCTCATTAAAAAAACGGTATCTCATTAAAAAAACGGTATCTCATTAAAAAAACGGTATCTCATTAAAAAAACGGCATCTCATTAAAAAAAACGGCATCTCATTAAAAAAACGGCATCTCATTAAAAAAACGGCATCTCATTAAAAAAATCCGCATCTCATTAAAAAAATCCGCATCTCATTAAAAAAATCCGCATCTCATTAAAAAAACCGGCATCTCATTAAAAAAACCGGCATCTCATTAAAAAAAACGGCATCTCATTAAAAAAACGGCATCTCATTAAAAAAACGGCATCTCATTAAAAAAACGGCATCTCATTAAAAAAACGGCATCTCATTAAAAAAACGGCATCTCATTAAAAAAACGGCATCTCATTAAAAAACGGTATCTCATTAAAAAAAACGGTATATCATTAAAAAAAACGGCATCTCATTGAAAAAAACCGCATCTCATTAAAAAAAAACGGTATCTCATTAAAAAACCCGCATCTCATTACAAAAAAGCTTACATCCTGAAATCTTCTGCAGTTACAAAATATCCCACTAAATCTCGAAATCTTATTCTAAGTCTCGAACAAGATATCAGGATTTTTAAAATCTCAGCTCAAAAATCATGAAATCCCGTAGTTTAAAATGACGAATGTTCGAATCCTCGATTTAAAATCATTACTTACTTCGTAAGAGATTTCGTTAAACCTAGTGATGAAAGCGTGTTTAACCCAGTCAACAAGCATTTCCGCTATCAGTACCAAAATAATGTCCGGAAGTAATACCCAAAAATGTTCTAAATAGAAATATTACAATTTTGTTAAAATGTCACATAAAAGAACCGCTAAAAAAAAACCGGAAATAAAGAAATTATATTATAAAAAACCAAATATTTGAATGACCAAATTAGTATTTAAAGGGAATGCGCAAGTACAATTTCATATCATATTTACCATGAAAGTGGTGTTATGCTATACTTTCAAGTCTCTACTTTCAAAATATCAAGTTTTTAATATAATTGAACCAAAGTTTCTATTTTTAAAATCCATTGGAAAATCACGAAAACTCTGCAGTTTCGATATGTCAATAATTTTGTCTTGTCGAGCTTGTTCGCCCGTTCCATGACATCATGCACTATGACGTGGGGAAAAAAAGCGCGGGAATCCTATACGCGTCTCGTCTCGAGCTTCTCGCCAGTCTAAACTCTGGGTCTGATAGCGGAGAGAGTGCGCCATCTGACGTGAAAAATATATCTGTGACGTCAGCATACGGGAAACGTTTTAGTCTTTCATAAAAGTGGATTTCAAATAATTTCATATGAAGCATTTTCAAATGCATATTGCCAAATAACCAGCAGAAATCGGAGAATTAAAAGCTTGATATTTTTGAATTCACAGAAATTAATTCTATCTTTTGTTATGTAAATCAGAGGTTGTTTTTCAAACGAAGCTTCTCATTCCCTTTAATAATTGATCACTGATCAATTTTTGCCGACTCAAAATTTAAACCGATCTAAATGAGTCGATCCAAAGTTGTCAAGAAGCGATATCTAGTTTACTAGGGAGTAGGTTTATATTGGCCACATTTATAATCTAGCTTTATCTCCAGTCCAAACGTATAGTAGGTCCGGAGTTAATCCCCGCCTCTAAATTACAACCAGCATGCATCTCATTGGTTCTTGAAAACTAACGTCAGCGCGACGCGAATGACGAAAATTACAGTCATATTTTCCGACTGAGGAGAAGTGGAATAGCCCGGTATCCTTTTACGTCCCCCCCCCCCTGTATTTTCGTTAAGAATGGGAGGGGCTATGAAGACTGAAGAATTGCACGCTTACCCTCAGTCCAATTATATTCTTTCATGGTTTGCACGACGACAATCAAAAGCAAAATCAAGTAATGAAACCTTTCTCGAACATCGCTGCAAGACATTTGAAATAAGTTTTTCTTTTCAAACTTCTTGAACACCATCCCTTTAATTCTACAAACTAAAATAATTCTTAATTAAAATAAAAATTATAGTTAAAAATTATATATCAATAGTCTGACCAAAAGTATATAGATATAAAAACCAAAAGTATTCTACACTTCATAATTGAAATTTGCAGACCGTGGCACAGGGAACAAACCGTCAAGTGAATAGGCTAATAAAGTAGTGCTCAGATGCTAGCTCTAGTACCAAAAATTAACAAGTTTGGATCGCTAGCATCATGTACTACTTTCTATGACCCCCCTCTGCGTATGATTACCTTCGCGACCGTAGCACAGGGAACAAACCGTCAAGTGAATAGGCTAATAAAGTAGTGCTCAGATGCTAGCTGTAGTACCAAAAATTAACAAGTTTGGATAGCTAGCATCATGTACTACCTTCTCGACCGTGGCACAGGGAACGGCTTCCATGAATAGGCTCGTAAAGTAGTACCAAAAACTAACGTTTGGATCACCAGTATCGTGTTACTACTACTTTCTATAAACTTATGACGTCAAAAAGCTCTTCCCTGATTGGTTAGTTCCTGTAGGTTTTAATTTAGAGGAGGGTAGTTAATTTGCTTATTTCAGTTTACCAAAGGCAGCTAGGGAAGTGTTAATGAAGTGTACTTTTTGTTTTTATAGCTATATACTTTTGGTTTGGCTGAAATAATGCCTTGATCAGCTGTTAAAAACGTATTCTAGGAAATGGCTCACAACAATTGTATAAATCACTTGGACCAGTTTTTAAATTCAGCTTTGGGAGTTACTGGTTCTAGCCTCTAGGGACCAGCTTATTAAATTCTTGACCAGTTTTAAAATTCAGTAGGGGTTACTGGTCTTTGGGACCAGTTTTAAAAATTTTTGGACCATTTTTTAAATTCCTGAAGTGGGGGTTACTGGTCCTCGGGACCAGTTTATTAATTGCTTGGACCAGTTTTAAATTCAGCATTAGGGTTAATAGTCCTCAGGACCAGATTATTAATTCCTTGGACCAGTTTTTAAAATCAATAGTAAGGGATAATAGTCAATGAGACCAGTTTTTAAAGTCACAAAACAGGGGGTTACTGGTCATTAAAAACATTAGGATAAAATTGATAAAATCCCATCCCAATGTTTTCACACATATTTAAACAAAAATCATTTTGCTACTTCATTATCCCTTTAAAGGGAGGCTGAATGCATTATTTCAAATCAGAAAACTAATTTAGTAATTTACATTGTTTGACATCATAATCGTCAACAGTGCCTTGTTTTGAGAGTTAATCGCAACATTTAGAGTTGTTGCTTGAAAGAGTACTAGTAAAGTATGTAAAACTGATAACTATGTTAAGGAAAATACACTCATCAATATCATAAGTTCATAAGTGATATGTTCGTTCCATAAGTTTGTCAATGGTTACAAACAGGAGCTTGGTATGAAGTGTTTGAAGTAGCTAGGTCATAGATTCGAGGTAAAACCAGTTTTTTATTGCTTGGACTAGTTTTTAAATTCAATTAGTGCATGGGGTTACTGGTCCTCGGGACGAGTTTATTAATTGCAATTTATTTATAAGAACAAAGGCTGGGACCATTCCGGAGACCAGTTTATTAATTGGTTGAACTAGTTTTTAAATTCAAGAAGTAGGGGTTACTGGTCCTTGGGACCAGTTTATTAATTGCAATTCTATAGGAGAACAATGGCTGGGACCAGTCCAAGGACCAGTTTGTTAATTGCTTGGACTAGTTTTTAAATTCAATTAGTGGGGGTTACTGGTCCTCGGGACCAGTTTATTAATTGCAAATCTATAGGAGAACAAAGACTGGGACCAGTCCGGAGGCTAGTTTATTATTTCGGACACTAGGGGGTCACTGGTCCCAAGGACTAGTTTATGTTTATGCATTACGAAGTATATAAGTAGTGTCACACTTATGGAACGGAACATATAACTTATAAACTTGTGGTTTGGCGTAATGCACCATAATATCAAACGGAATCAACCAACACTAAGGCGGCTATGAATTCAGGTATCAACACCACTTACTTTAAGCAATTTCCTTCCTATTGCTGATTTTGAAAATTAGGGTTCAAATTTAAAAAAATAACAAAAACCCAAAAAAAGAAACGGAATAAAACCTAGATTAAAACCCCGAAAAACCCAAAATAAAACCCCCAAAAAAAACCCCAGAAAAAATACCCCCAAAAAAAAATTCCAGAAAAAAACCCCCAAAAAACCCCCAAAAAGCCCAAAAAAACCCCAAAAAACCCAAAAAAAACCCCAAAAAACCCAAAAAAAAACCCAAAAAACCCAAAAAAAAGCCCAAAAAAAACCCAGAAAAAACCTAAATAAACCCTAGAAAAAACCCAAATAAACCCTAGAAAAAACCCAAATAAACCCTAGAAAAAACCCAAATAAACCCTAGAAAAAACCAAAATAAACCCTAGAAAAAACCAAAATAAACCCAGGAAAAACCCCAAAAAAACCCCCAAGAAACCCCCAAAAAACCCCAGAGAAAAAACCCAAATAAAACCTAGAAAAAACCAAAATAAACCCTAGAAAAAACCAAAATAAACCCTAGAAAAAACCAAAATAAACCCAGGAAAAACCCCAAATCAACCCATAAAAAAAACAAATAAAACCCATAAAAAACAAATAAAACCCGGTGGCCCGGGTTTTTTTAACCCTTTTGAAAATATGGTTTTAAAAGGATACAAACGTAACCAATGGCCATCATTAAGTGGGGTAAAAGGCCTAAATGTTCTCTCTTCCTTCCGCGAGGTTCAGTCGCTGTCCAAAACAGCGCGTCTAAAATATCTTGACCAAAGGACGAAAAGAGTCTATCCGCTATCTAAAATTAACGCGTTTAATTAATACATTACGGGATATACAGGGTGGTAAGACCGCAGTATAGAGGATTCAATGGGAAATAAATTTAAAGTAGAAAATGTTCAAGGACATTTTGACCTAACGGCCACCCTAAGCAAGCTAAGATTGGAGAGTTTGGTAAACGTTTACTACCAAATTTATCGCGAATAGATTAGAGCCCCAAATACTCGCGAATAAGTTAGAGCCCCAAATACTCGCGAATAAGTTAGAGCCCCAAATACTCGCGAATAAGTTAGAGCCCCAAATGCTCGCGAATAAGTTAGAGCCCCAAATGCTCGCGAATAAGTTAGAGCCCCAAATGCTCGCGAATAAGTTAGAGCCCCAAATGCTCGCGAATAAGTTAGAGCCCCAAATGCTCGCGAATAAGTTAGAGCCCCAAATGCTCGCGAATAAGTTAGAGCCCCAAATGCTCGCGAATAAGTTACAGCCCCAAATTCTCGCGAATAAGTTACAGCCCCAAATGCTCGCGAATAAGTTAGAGCCCCAAATGCTCGCGAATAAGTTAGAGCCCCAAATGCTCGCGAATAAGTTAGAGCCCCAAATGCTCGCGAATAAGTTAGAGCCCCAAATGCTCGCGAATAAGTTAGAGCCCCAAATGCTCGCGAATAAGTTAGAGCCCCAAATGCTCGCGAATAAGTTAGAGCCCCAAATGCTCGCGAATAAGTTAGAGCCCCAAATGCTCGCGAATAAGTTAGAGCCCCAAATGCTCGCGAATAAGTTAGAGCCCCAATACTCGCGAATAGGTTAGAGCCCCAATACTCGCGAATAGGTTAGAGCCCCAATACTCGCGAATAGGTTAGAGCCCCAATACTCGCGAATAGGTTAGAGCCCCAATACTCGCGAATAGGTTAGAGCCCCAATACTCGCGAATAGGTTAGAGCCCTAATACTCGCGAATAGGTTAGAGCCCTAATACTCGCGAATAGGTTAGAGCCCTAATACTCGCGAATAGGTTAGAGCCCTAATACTCGCGAATACGTTAGAGCCCCAAACACTCGCGAATAAGTTAGTGCCCCAAACACTCGCGAATAAGTTAGTGCCCCAAACACTCGCGAATAAGTTAGTGCCCCAAACACTCGCGAATTGGAAGTTAGGCTTATATCGCAATTCATGGAGGGAGTTACTAACGGGAACAAACTAGTCTGTCGTCTGCTATAGCACATATTTTTGGCCTTTTTAGCAGGCGACAGACCAACTGGTCCAAACCAGGAAGTGTATAATTAAAATATTTGAGCTTGACAAGCTATTGTCTGGACTCTGGTAGCCCTTGAATTTTCTTAGTGGTCCCGTGGACCACTGACCACCCTCCTATTTAATTTTTAAACTGGACCAGGCAATTTGTAAACTGGTCATTTGCCCTGTTCCACCGCCATATTCCCCACGCTGCTCCCAGAGTCCACGAATCCAAAGAAATAAGTCTGTCGTCTACTACAGTACATATTTTTGGCCTTTGTAGCAGAAGACGAATTTCTACCCCTTACTCCCCTCCACAAATCCTGAGATAAGCGTAACTTCCAATGGCGATAGGGAAAATAAGTTGGAAACCGTCAACCGTACACCTCTAATTCCAATCATAGAACATTTTAAACTCAAAATCAACCATAGAACTCGCCCCCTATACTTTGGTCCCTTTTATAAATATGTAAATTAACTCTTACCTCCAGCATATTAAAAAATATGTACAACTTAATGACTGATTGACTTTTAACGATATGGTACAGCATAGATGTATCGACCGATAACATCATAATACTGACTACTATAAGGATAATTCCTTTTAACAAATCACAGATTTCCGCTGGTTGTAAGATTTTTCTCGCTGAATGACACGGCGAATTTAAATTAAAGCTAAAATTAAAATTAAAGTTAATATTTAATAATGAAAAGTATATAGGCATAAAAACAAAAAGTAGCATACACTTCATAAACAACCCTTACGAAAATAATGGGTCTTCATTTAGGAGCAGTTTAGACCAATTGCTTTTTTCACGTTGTTAAGAGGTTTAAGACCTCTTCTAGACATCTAGAATACTTCTATTTGAGGTCTTTTAGAAGTATTCTAGACGTCTAGAAGAGGTCTTAAACCTCTTAATAATTTGCACCTGCGCGAAACCATTTTTAGTCTGATTTTAAGATGGTCTACAGACCTCTGTTTAGAATAGCCCTATACAACGTCTGTTAAAAGTATGGTTAGAAGATGTCCCTGAGAGGACTGATTGGAAAATGCTCTATAGAAGTCTGAATATTAGATGCTCTGTAGAAGTCTGAATAGATGATGCTCAGCAGAAGTCTGAATAGAAGATGCTCTGTAGAAGTCTGAATAGAAGATGCTCTGTAGAAGTCTGAATAGAAGATGCTCTGTAGAAGTCTGAATAGAAGATGTTCTCGAGAAGTCTGAATAGAAGATGTTCTCGAGAAGTCTGAATGGAAGATGCTCTGTAGAAGTCTGAATGGAAGATGTTCTCGAGAAGTCTGAATGGAAGATGTTCCCGAGAAGTCTGAATGGAAGATGTTCTCGAGAAGTCTGAATGGAAGATGTTCTCGAGAAGTCTGAATGGAAGATGTTCTCGAGAAGTCTGAATGGAAGATGTTCTCGAGAAGTCTGAATGGAAGATGTTCTCGAAAAGTCTGAATGGAAGATGTTCTCGAAAAGTCTGAATGGAAGATGTTCCCGAGAAGTCTGAATGGAAGATGTTCTCGAGAAGTCTGAATGGAAGATGTTCTCGAGAAGTCTGAATGGAAGATGTTCTCGAGAAGTCTGAATGGAAGATGTTCTCGAGAAGTCTGAATGGAAGATGTTCTCGAGAAGTCTGAATGGAAGATGTTCTCGAGAAGTCTGAATGGAAGATGTTCTCGAGAAGTCTGAATGGAAGATGTTCTCGAGAAGTCTGAATGGAAGATGTTCTCGAGAAGTCTGAATGGAAGATGTTCTCGAGAAGTCTGAATGGAAGATGTTCTCGAGAAGTCTGAATGGAAGATGTTCTCGAGAAGTCTGAATGGAAGATGTTCTCGAGAAGTCTGAATGGAAGATGTTCTCGAGAAGTCTGAATGGAAGATGTTCTCGAGAAGTCTGAATGGAAGATGTTCTCGAGAAGTCTGAATGGAAGATGTTCTCGAAAAGTCTGAATGGAAGATGTTCCCGAGAAGTCTGAATGGAAGATGTTCTCGAGAAGTCTGAATGGAAGATGTTCTCGAGAAGTCTGAATGGAAGATGTTCTCGAGAAGTCTGAATGGAAGATGTTCTCGAGAAGTCTGAATGGAAGATGTTCTCGAGAAGTCTGAATGGAAGATGTTCTCGAGAAGTCTGAATGGAAGATGTTCTCGAGAAGTCTGAATGGAAGATGTTCTCGAAAAGTCTGAATGGAAGATGTTCCCGAGAAGTCTGAATGGAAGATGTTCTCGAGAAGTCTGAATGGAAGATGTTCTCGAGAAGTCTGAATGGAAGATGTTCTCGAGAAGTCTGAATGGAAGATGTTCCCGAGAAGTCTGAATGGAAGATGTTCCCGAGAAGTCTGAATGGAAGATGTTCTCGAAAAGTCTGAATGGAAGATGTTCTCGAGAAGACTGAATGGAAGATGTTCTCGAGAAGCCTGATTGGAAGATGTTCTCGAGAAGCCTGAATGGAAGATGCTCTCGAGAAGCCTGAATGGAAGATGCTCTCGAGAAGCCTGAATGGAAGATGCTCTCGAGAAGCCTGAATGGAAGATGCTCTCGAGAAGCCTGATTGGAAGATGCTCTCGAGAAGCCTGAATGGAAGATGCTCTCGAGAAGCCTGAATGGAAGATGCTCTCGAGAAGCCTGAATGGAAGATGCTCTCGAGAAGCCTGAATGGAAGATGCTCTCGAGAAGCCTGATTGGAAGATGCTCTCCAGAAGCCTGATTGGAAGATGCTCTCCAGAAGCCTGATTGGAAGATGCTCTCCAGAATTCTGAATGGAAGATGCTCTCGAGAAGCCTGAATGGAAGATGCTCTCGAGAAGCCTGATTGGAAGATGCTCTCCAGAAGCCTGATTGGAAGATGCTCTCCAGAATTCTGAATGGAAGATGCTCTCGAGACGTCTGATTAGAGGATAAATTCAAGTCGTCCGATGTTTAGGAGAAATTCGGGCTGAGTCACGCAATAAACGTATATAATATTTTTTCAATCATCACAATAAGTTTAAGCATTTTAGGTATTTTTATTTAAATGATAATATCTTCAATGTCACTCCCACTTTGTTGCTCAACGGCGACGGACTTGCCTTTCCCAATAGATTCTTCATTTGAATCATCTGCTCTGCTGCATGGCTACAATAATCGGAATTATTTCACTATCATTTAAAACTTAGAACACCATAGAAGAATAAATCTTTTTTTTTTTTAGATTTACCATTTTTCGTTGTTTATAGTCTCAATTAAGTTGGCCATTTCAGATATTTCAGGCGTCGTTGGTAAAATCTATAAATATTTACATGCCACGAATAGAATATTAAGTATACTTTTCCCTGCTTACTATTAAAACAGCATAAAATATTTACTTGGTACAATTTAGTCAAACGATGCAGGTTTAGTATGAAAATTAATCCGATGATACCTGACAGATCTTTTAAAAACGGGAATATGGAAGCGCGAAAAAACCGTTATGTACATAACCGGCAGGCTCTCACCCGACTGTGGCTCGATGCTCGAACATTCATTTCCCGCCTTTTTATTATACTTCCACGCATGCGTCAGGCTGTTTCTAGGCTAGAAACCTCTTATTTTTAGACCTTCTCACGCTTTCATGTTTTTTCCTTTGACCTATCTACAGTCTGCATGTTCATTTCCCGCCTTTTTCTTACACAACCTGGCTGTTTCTAGGCTAAAAACCTCTTATTTTTGGAACTGAAGCAAAAAGTCTCAAGCTTTAATTTCTAGACCTACAGTCTGCCCTTTTAAAGGTACTTATTTTAGACCTTTTAAACTGTTCGAACGGAAAACTTATACGAGTTTAACGCTGCTAAGAATGAAAAGACATAACTGTTTCATTGCATACCAAAATAGCGACGGTGGCTTAGATTAAGGATAAATTATTTCTTTCTTAAACACGAACCCCCCCTTCAACCGAACCCCAGAATATTTTGCTATTGTTAAGAAACTGATAGTTGATGATTGCTTTACAACGGAGACCTAGCCTTCTTAAATCGACATCCCATAAAAATGGTTGTTTACACTAGAAATGATGGCGCAGAAATAATTTTTGTCAATAATATTAATTCGCATCAGACTTCTGTTTGGGTTGGGGATGATATTTTTCTAAATGACATTGTTAACGTGTTGGAATATGACAAGATCATGAATAAACATAGACGTCTGAAAATGTAGATCATGATTTTCTGCGTCTATAACGACTTGCAGCTTACGACGTTATCCTTAACCCTGAGCATAAGCGTCTATAAGACTGCTTAAACATCTTAATATTAGACCGGACTGAAAAACGTACCTCTTGGAAAGAGGTAGAATTAAAACCTCTAAGTTGGTCTACAAGGGCAACAGATTTTGGGTGTCTTCTTTAACCCTGAACATAGGCGTCTTTAAGACGTCTTAAATATCTTAATGTTAGACCGGACTGAAGAAACTCTTCAAAAGAGGAAAAAAGTAGGACCTCTATGTTGGTCTACAAGAGCAACAGAATTTAGATGTCATCCTTAACCATGAAAATAGGCGTCTTTAAGACTTCTTTAAACACCTTATCTTAGACCAGACTGAAGAACCTCTTGGAAAGAGGAAAAAGTAGGACCTCTATGTTGGTCTACAAGGGCAACCGTTTTAAGATGTCATCTTTAATCCTGAACATAGGCGACTTTAAGACGTCTAAACATCTTAATGTTAGACCGGACTGAAGAACCTCTTGGAAAGAGGAAGAATGAAGACCTCTAAGTTGGTCTATAAGGGCAACCGATTTTAGATGTCATCTTTAACCCTGAACATGGGCGTCTTTAAAACGTCTAAACATCTTAATGTTAGACCGGACTGAAGAACATCTTGGAAAGAGGAAGAATTAAGACCTCTAAGTTGGTCTACATGGGCAACCGATTTTAGATGTCATCTTTAACCCTGAACATGGGCGTCTTTAAGGCGTCTTAAGCATCTTAATGTTAGACTGGACTGAAGAACCTCTTGGAAAGAGGAAAAAGTAGGACCTTTATGTTGGTCCGTAATTTAGGGAATCCAGAATTGCTCTTGGCAAGTTAGACCATCTTAAAACTAAAGCTAAATATTGGTCTTATAATAGCCTAAAATAAACCTTCGATCATCCCTATTTTTAGCTTAGACTAATCAAGAACAAAATAAGACTTCTTTTAAAGTTTAAAGTGCAAGAATAGACCATGTTTAGACCGATTTATTTTCGTAAGGGAATTTCCTACACGAATTAAAGGGAGTGCGAATTTACAATTTCATATCATATTTTACCACGAAAGTGGTATTATGTTACACTTTCAAGTCTCTACTTTCAAAATATCAAGTTTTTAATATAATTGAACCAAAGTTTCTATTTTTAAAATCCATTGAACCAAATCACGAAAACTCAGTTTCGATATATCAATAATTTAGTCTTGTCGAGCTTGTTCGCCCGTTTGATGACATCACTATGACGTGAGGAAAAAAAGCGCGGGAATCCTATACGCGTCTCGACTCTCAAGCTTCTCGCCAGTCTAAACTCTGGGTCTGATAGCGGAGAGAGTGGCGCCATCTAACGTGAAAAATATATCTGTGACGTCAGCATACGGGAAACGTTTTAGCCTTTCATAAAAGGTGGATTTCAAATCATTTCATATGAAGCATTTTCAAATGCATATTGCGGTTAAATAACCAGAAATGTGAGGATTAAAAGCTTGATATTTTTGAATTCACAGAAATTAATTCTATCTTTTGTTATAAAAATCAGAGGTTTTTAAACGAAGCTTCACATTCCCTTTAACCAATCAGGAAAGAGCTCCTTGACATTATAGTTTTATAGAAAATAGTGCATAATGCTGGCGATCCAAGCATTACTTTTTGGTGCTGCTAATTTATGACCCTATTCGTGGAAAGAGTTGTTCCCTGTGCCACGCAGAGGGGGGTCAACACTATTCTAGCGGGGTGGGGCAAGGGGGTTAGGGCTTCTCATATTACACGGCTCCAGCAATTTTCAATTAACGAAGTGTAGGATACTTTTTGTTTTTATGTCTATACACTTTTGATATTATCCACATTGTTCTCGATGCGTGTGCCAAGGCTTAATTTTGGTAGCGAGTCTGGGAAATAGCAAACTTTCTCTGGTCCAAAACTAATTTATTAATTGCTTGGACCAGTTTTTAAATTCAAGAAGTGGGGGTTTCTGGTCCTTGGGACCAGTTTATTAATTGTAATCTAAAGAAAACTAAAGGGAGGACAAGTCCAAGGACCAGATTATTATTAAATGGCTCAACCAGTTTTAAATTTAAAAAGTGGGGGTTTCTGGTCCTTGGGACCAGTTTATTAATTCTAATCTAAGGAAAGACTAAGGGAGGACAAGTCCAACGACCAGATTATTATTAAATGGCTGGACCAGTTTTAAATTCAAGAAGTGGTGGTTACTGATCCTCAGGACCAGTTTGTAAATTGTAATCTAAAGAAAACCTAAGGGAGGACAAGTCCAAGGACCAGATTATTATTAAATGTCTGGACCTGCAGTTTTAAATTCAAGAAGTGGGGGTTTCTGGTCCTTGGGACCAGTTTATTAATTGTAATCTAAAGAAAACCTAAGGGAGGACAAGTCAAAGGACCAGATTATTATTAAATGGCTCGACCAGTTTTAAATTTAAGAAGTGGGGGTTTCTGGTCCTTGGGACCAGTTTATTAACTGCAATCTTAAGAAAGACTAAGGGAGGACAAGTCCAAGGACCAGATTATTATCAAATGGCTGGACCAGATTATTAAATGGCTGGACCAGTTTTAAATTCAAGAAGCGGGGGTTTCTGGTCCTTGGGACCAGTTTATTAATTGTAATCTAAAGAAAGACTAGTCCAAGGACCAGATTATTATTAAATGGCTGGACCATTTTTATTAATTGCAATCTAAAGAAAAACAAAGAGGGGTACAAATTCAAGGACCAGTTTATCACTTCGGACACAAGGGGGAGGGTCACTGGTCCTAAGGACAAGTTTGAAAAATATTCTTATTTCCCAGATAGATTTGACTGAATTGAAACGTTTTGATGCTAAAGCAGACGACACCTCATTTGACCGGGATTTATCAGTTAAAAAAGCTTTCGCCCTAAGCCTTGGCACACGAATCGCGAATATTGTCACGTGGATTGGTAGGAAATATTTACCTGATGAAAAATTTCATTGACCTCGATAAAAGGAACCATAAAGAGAGCATAAAACGTAACGGTAGGAAGGTAAAAACAAATAGGAACGCATCTGCGCATTGGAAAAAACCATACAAAATGAACTGAAATGTAAAGAAATAATATACATGAAAATGTCTCTTAACATAAATAAATAAATTTATATATATAACCGAGAACAGGGTCCGAATTAAAAAACCCTGCCCAAAAAACCCAGGGGTTTCATTGGGTTTTACTCAACATAAAAACCCAGTTAATAAAACCCTGATCACTAAGATCTTCAATTTTGATGATGAATTTGAATGCAAGAATAATTTTGTTTTAAAAATATTTGTTAATGTTGTTTCAATTTCAAAAGATAGCTGCTAAAGATAAAAACCCAATAAAAAACGGTGGGCTTGGGGTTTTTTTTTTTTTTTTTAATAAAACCCAGAAATATCCAATAAAACCCGGTGGGGTTGGTTTTTCTTCTAATAAATCCTGGTGGGCTGGGTTTTTTTTAATAAAACCTAGAAAAACCCGATAAAACCCGGTGGGTTGGTTTTCTTTCCAATAAATACTGGTGGGCTGATTTATTTTTAATAAAAACCTGCTGGGCAGGGTTTTTTTCCAATAAAACCCCTGGGCTGTGGTTTTTTATAACCAATAAAAATCCAATAAAACCCGGAGGGCTAGGTTTTTTTTTAAATAAAACCCATAAAAACCCGGTGGGCTAGGTTTTTTTTAAATAAAACCCATAAAAACCCGGTGGGCTAGGTCTTTTTTTTAAATAAAACCCATAAAAACCCGGTGGGCTAGGTCTTTTATTAAATAAAACCCATAAAACCCGGTGGGCTAGGTTTTTTTTTAAATAAAACCCATAAAAACCCGGTGGGCTAGGTTTTTTTTTTAAATAAAACCCATAAAAACCCGGTGGGCTAGGTTTTTTTTTAAATAAAACCCATAAAAACCCGGTGGGCTAGGTTTTTTTTTAAATAAAACCCATAAAAACCCGGTGGGCTAGGTTTTTTTTTTAAATAAAACCCATAAAAACCCGGTGGGCTAGGTTTTTTTTTTAAATAAAACCCATAAAAACCCGGTGGGCTAGGTTTTTTTTAAATAAAACCCATAAAAACCCGGTGGGCTAGGTTTTTTTTAAATAAAACCCATAAAAACCCGGTGGGCTAGGTTTTTTTTAAATAAAACCCATAAAAACCCGGTGGGCTAGGTTTTTTTAAATAAAACCCATAAAAACCCGGTGGGCTAGGTTTTTTTAAATAAAACCCATAAAAACCCGGTGGGCTAGGTTTTTTTTAAATAAAACCCATAAAAACCCGGTGGGCTAGGTTTTTTTTAAATAAAACCCATAAAAACCCGGTGGGCTAGGTTTTTTTTAAATAAAACCCATAAAAACCCGGTGGGCTAGGGTTTTTTTAAATAAAACCCATAAAAACCCGGTGGGCTAGGTTTTTTTTAAATAAAACCCATAAAAACCCGGTGGGCTAGGTTTTTTTTTAATAAAACCCATAAAAACCCGGTGGGCTAGGTTTTTTTTAATAAAACCCATAAAAGCCCGGTGGGCTAGGTTTTTCTAATAAAACCTATAAAAACCCCGTGGGCTGGGTTTTTTAAATAAAACCCATAAAAGCCCGGTGGGCTAGGTTTTTCTAATAAAACCTATAAAAACCCCATGGGCTGGGCTTTTTTAATAAAACCCATCAAAACCCCATGGGCTAGGTTTTTTTTAATAAAACCCATAAAAACCCGGTGGGCTAAGCATTTTTTTAAAAAAAACCCATAAAAACCCGGTGGGCTAGGTTTTTTTTTAATAAAACCCATAAAAACCCGGTGGGCTAAGCATTTTTTTAAAACAAAACCCATAAAAACCCGGTGGGCTAGGTTTTTTTTTAATAAAACCCATAAAAACCCGGTGGGCTAGGTTTTTTTTAATAAAACCCATAAAAACCCGGTGGGCTAGGTTTTTTTTTAATAAAACCCATAAAAACCCGGTGGGCTAGGTTTTTTTTAATAAAACCCATAAAAACCCGGTGGGCTAGGTTTTTTTTTAATAAAACCGATAAAAACCCGGTGGGCTAAGCATTTTTTTCTTTTAAAACCCATAAAAACCCCATGGGCTGGGTTTTTTAATAAAACCCATAAAAACCCCATGGGCTGGGTTTTTTTAATAAAACCCATAAAAACCCCATGGGCTGGGTTTTTTTAATAAAACCCATAAAAACCCCATGGGCTGGGTTTTTTTTAATAAAACCCATAAAAACCCCATGGGCTGGGTTTTTTTTAATAAAACCCATAAAAACCCCATGGGCTGGGTTTTTTTAATAAAACCCATAAAAACCCGGTGGGCTACGTTTTTTTTAATAAAACCCATAAAAACCCGGTGGGCTACGTTTTTTTTAATAAAACCCATAAAAACCAGGTGGGCTGGGTTTTTTTTAAAAAACCCATAAAAACCCAATAAAACCCGGGTTTTCTTGAACCCTGGATTATGATGGGGCCATAACACTGGTAGCATTGTATTTTTATGTTTAGTTGCACATGTAATTATGTGTAAAATAAGAACCAAATTGTGAGTTTAGCATTAATTTTTAGATTTCAGGTTCTAAGACAGTAAATATCAAAATTTGTTGGGTGATGTCAATCCACCTTATTCCCTTTCGCCAGAGGTTAGGCTTAGCTCGGGATTCATGGGGGTGAATAACGGGAAGAAATTCGTCTGTCGTCTGCTACATAAGCCAAAAATATGTACTGTAGCGGACGACAGACAAATTTCTTCCTGTTACTCACCCCCATGAATCCCGAGCTAAGCCTAACTTCCGGCGAAAGGGAATAAGGAAATTGGTCTGTCATCCGCTACAGTACATATTTTTGGCTTTTGTAGCAGACGCCAGACCAATTTCTTCCCGTTACTCACCCTCATGAATCCCGAGCTAAGCCTAACCTCCGGCGAAAGGGAATAAGGAAATTCGTCTGTCGTCCGCTACAGTACATATTTTTGGCTTTTGTAGCAGACGACAGACCAATTTCTTCCCGTTACTCACCCCCATGAATCCTGAGCTAAGCCTAACTTCTGGCGAAAGGGAATAAGGAAATTGGTCTGTCGTCCGCTACAGTACATATTTTTGGCTTTTGTAGCAGACTGTTGGTGAGTTAGTTTTTTAACATCTTTCAGGGGGAGTATAGGTCACGTGATATATTCTAGCTGTTATTTCCGGTTCCTAGATTGATAAGATTTTTGAGTTCTGCTAGACTGCTAAGTTAGTTGCCAACAAGCTCTCGCGATGTTCAGCAGAGTTGCCAGTTGGGCGGTTTCCCGCCCAAATTGGGCTTGTTTTTGATCTATGTAGCGGGAAAAAAATGGTTGGGCGGAAGGCGGTTTTTTGGGCTGGTATTTTGGTAAGGTTTCTGCCGGTCTCGGTCTGCGAGTCGGCGGTTACGGGTAAGCGCAGTGATTCAGTGAAGGGAGGAGGGGTTCGGCCGGCCACTCGGAACTCGTGAGATTCATTCTGTTCTGTGCCACTTTAGCTACCTTCCCCCATTCATCTAACACGCAGTGCCTCTAGGCCCTAGGCTCCTAGCCCCTAGTAGCGGACTGGATTGAAAACTCTAGGCGGGAAATTCGCGAATGGTAGACTGGCATTTTAAAAACGGGGAGCGCTACAATTATAAAATTAAAAAAAAATTATAAAATGCATTTTTAGCATTAGAGGGTTTACGAAGTTAATTTAGGGATTCTACTAGTCGAAATGTCTAAAATCTAATAAACAAGACGGCCCAAGGGCTCGTAATAGTAGCCACATCGTACGAGTGAATAGCCCCTCTATACCCTACCCTAATGAGTGGATAACCCCTCTATAACTTACCCTAATGAGTGAATAGCGCTATCTTTTACAATGCTTAAATGATTTACCGTGCATAAAATCAGAGTTAATAGCCCCTCGATGCCCTACTCTAAACAGTGATAAAATTATAACCGTATAAACGTACTTACGCTGTAATTCTAATATTCCGGCGAATCGAAGAACAGATATTTATGCCCAGAAACGTTTGAAAGCGAAAGTTTAGTTATAGTGATTATCCCCTCGAATTACCTACCCCAAAGATACAAGTTCAGAAGTATCCGACCCCAAAGATACAAGTTCAGAAGTATCCGACCCCAAAGATACAAGTTCAGAAGTATCCGACCCCAAAGATACAAGTTCAGAAGTATCCGACCCCAAAGATACAAGTTCAGAAGTATCCGACCCCAAAGATACAAGTTCAGAAGTACCCGACCCCAAAGATACAGGTTCAGAAGTATCCGACCCCAAAGATACAAGTTCATTATAGTGATTACCCATTTTAGTGATTATCCCCTCGAATTACCTTTAGCAATGCTAAAATGATCAAACGCATTACGCTCATTTAACACTATGTTAGCTCTATCTAAACCCACATTTGAATTAACCGCCAAAACGATCCAGTCAATCATAACATAGATGGCGATAGCTACCGAACGAGAACGAAACGGGGAAAATCGTTATCTATTTAATTAGCACATAAAAAGAAAATAAATATAAAAACCCCAAACATACAAATTCATAAGTATCCGACCCCACAGATTAAGAGGTACCCCACCCCACATCACCCCGACATTTTAGAGATAAAAATAAATAATAAAAAACTCGGGGTTTCTATCAAGTCTCTATGGCTCAATGGTAGAATCTTTGCTTACCACGCCAACGACCCGGGTTCGATTCCCGGCTGCGATCCGAAAAAAATTTTAATTAAAATTAAATCTCTAACCGAGCCCAGTTACCCCTATGGGTGGGTTGTGGTAATGTGGAGTTCCTTTTAAGCCAAAAAATAACGATAACGAAAGCGAAAACTCCGGCCACATGTTCCCACTACTACTACTACTACTACTACTACTACTACTACTACTACTACGGCTCGGGTCAAACTAAGAGCCTCATCGTATACTACGATGTGGCTAAAAATGAACACATTTTTAAGCTAAGAGATATTTGAAAAATGAAAACGAAGTTAATACCGTATTCTCTGGACAGTGTATCAGGGAAACTACTGTAACTAAACAAGTTTATGATATTACTGTCTATTAAATATGTTTATATTGTAAGTTAATAACCTGGCTTATTGTTAAAAAGACTTTCTTTATTGGGCGGAAATTGGGCGGTTTTTTGCAAAAACAAAATTTTTGTTTGGGCGGTAATTTGGGCTGCTTTCCGCTTGGGTTGGGCGGGATCTGCAAAACTTATCTGGCAACTCTGATGTTCAGTTCGTTTTATATAACTCTAATAAATTAATTATGTTTGATTCCGCTGCGTACTTCTTTTAATAATACGGAAAAACCTTTACATGGTAGCAGAGCGTGGTTAATCCTGGACATTATAACAAAGGCTTAGCTTCAATGAACCGATAATACAGCAAAGGCTTAATACAAACGGACGGTAAAGATTACGTGTATACGAGACAACAAACAATTATTATGGCTACAGGATATTCGCTCGCGCTCGGGCATATACGCAAATTAGAAGGACAGAATTACAATGCATGGGCCTTTGAGGCTGAACTAGTTTTACGCTCTCAGAACCTCTGGGGCATAGTAACGGGAACTGAAGCAGCTCCGAGTGCAACAGATGTGACAGCTCTAAATCAATATGAAGAAAGGAAAGGACGAGCTTTCGCTATTATTGGGATGGCACTTAGCGACGATAATAGATGTTTCATTGATGGACAAACCGACCCAAAGGTTATATGGGACAAATTAAAGAACATCTATATACCAAAGTCACGAGCAAGAATAGCAGTATTAAGAAGACAATTATACACCGTCAATTACCAACCAGGAGAATCAATGGCCGCATTTCTGGGAAGAGTCGATTTTGCAAAGAACCAACTCACTGAAGCAGGGGAGAACATACCAGATACCGATATAGCGTATCTATTGATTGGAACGTTACCCGATACTTATAGTTCTTTGGTACAATATATATATCAATTAAGTGACGCTGACTTCACGTCGACAAAAATTAAAGAAAAACTGATGGCTGAATACGGCAGGCAAGAACTAAAGGACAACGAGCAGAACACTACAGAGGCTTTCTCAACACACGTTAAATATAAAGGAGCTGTAAATCGACCGCAACAAGAGACAAAAGAAAGAAGTCAGTATTTCACCCGGCAACAGTCCACCAATAGAAATAACAATGATCGATACCAAGGTGAAGATTCTCACTATCAAAGTGCAAGTAAATTAGAATGTTACAACTGCGGCAAGATTGGTCATAGAAGTTACGAATGCCGTTCCTATGTTAGAGGTAGGCCAAGGCATCGAACACCACGTTCAAGGTCACAGCGAGGTAGTAGAGGGGCATTCTACGTATCAGCCTGTTATACTGATAGTAATGAGGCCGCATGGATAATCGATTCAGCATCAACTCATCATATATGCAACCAAAGAGACTGGTTCACAAATTACAAGCCAATGCAATTTGACATCAACTTAGGAGAAGGAAGTTCAACGGCGGAAGGCAAAGGAGATGTGTGGATAGAAGTCAAGATAAAGCAGAAGGTCAACCAATTCCAGCTGAAGGACGTAATATATGCCCCCAACATGCAAAGAAATTTGATGTCCATAAGATTAATGGATGAAGCTGGCTACAAGAGCGTGTTTAAAGGACGTAGCTGTAACGTATACTTCCCATACGGTGATTTGGCTTTCGAAGCGCGCTTACAAGACAAGTTTTACATCCTTCAAGCATCCCCACTAAAACAAGAGGAAGAGGACACCCAAGTATATTGCACCAGAAGTCACACGAACGAATTAGCTAAATGGCATCAACGTTTGGGTCACGTTAATGAAACCGATCTAAAGACGATGATGAACAAGAGAATGTTGAGAGGCCTTCAACCAATAACAGGAGATCTGAAGACATGTAGCGCCTGCATGATAAATAAAAGTCATGCACAATCATATCATCCGACGGAAGGGATAAAAAGTCGAGAAAAACTAGAACTAGTACATGCTGACGTTTGGGGTCCGGCACCTGTGAACTCTTTGGGAGGTGCTCGATACTATTTATCACTGGTGGACGATTATAGTAGATATATTACCGTATATATCATGCACAGAAAGGATGAGGTCCTACAACATGTTGATACATATCGAAGAAGAGCTGAAAAAGAAACTGGAAAAACGCTTAAGAACATCCGCACGGATAATGGAATGGAATTTTGTTCCAAGAAATTCGAGGAATATTGTAGAAGGAACGGGATAAAACATGAAAGAACGGACGTTTATTCACCCCAAATGAATGGCGTTGCCGAACGTATCAACAGAACCATCATTGATATGACGCGGACCCTCATGAATGACGCTAAACTACCTGAATCACTGTGGGCCGAACTTGTACTAACATCAGTTTATATCAAAAATCGTCTAAAGCATAGTAAACTCGAACATGGAGTACCGGTAGAAATATGGACATCTCGCAAGCCAAGCAGCCGGCATCTACGTAGAATAGGATGCGAAGCGCACATGTTTATTCATCGTCAGCAAAGAAAAAACAAGTTTCACCCAAGATCGAAACGAGGAATATTGATTGGATATGCTCGGAAAACCATAGGCTATCGAATTTGGTTTCCAGAAGAAGGCATAGTAAAGGAAACCAAACATGCCCGCATCGATGAACGGAATATCGGAATGAGGACTACAGAACAGCAAAATAATACGATGGAGATGTACTGGCCAGATCAGGAACCGAAAGCACCTATCTCGAACCCACCTAATCCAATAAACAAAGAGATACCTCCTCGTATGAATGAAGATAATCAAACATCTACAGATGACGAAGATACCGTAAAATTGCCACCGGGCTGGAAACAAGAAATAGTAATACGTCAAACGGGAAAAACTGCAGGAATGCAAGACGTATATTATCGTTATCGTGGAGGTCGACGATTAAGGTCCGTACGGGAAGTCAGAAAATATTGCGCAGCTAAGAAGATACCGTACGATGCAACACCGTTCCTATTTGGACAAGGGGTACAACCCATGACCAGCAAATCAGAGTCAACATCGCGTACGATTGACAATACGACACCATCAAATACAACGGAAAATATGACAGAATCATTAAAAAATAGCGAAGAAAAGGACGATATAGACGATGATGTATTCTACGAATCACACTATACCGAAATTCAAGTACCTAAAACATTTGATGAAGCAATCAAGTCAGAACAACGTGAAGAGTGGTACGCAGCAATGAAGGAAGAAGTCACCACTTTAAATAAACGGGAAGTTATGGATACGGTACAACAACCTGAACATGGACATATCATAGGATGCCGATGGATCTATACCATAAAGAAGCAAATCAACGATCAGATCCAATATAAAGCTCGACTGGTGGCACAAGGTTTCAACATGATCCAGGGACTCGATTACGATCAAGCATTTGCTCCTGTCGTTAACTTCACTCTTATCCGATTCTTTATCGCACTATTCGTGGTCATGTTAGGATGGAAACACTGCCACCTAGACGTCAAGAACGCATATCTGTATGGCAAATTAGATAAAGAAGTGCATATGAAACTAATACCAGGGTTTCATTCAGTGGACCCTAACAAGTATTGTTTGCGCCTGAAGAAGGCTTTGTATGGACTACCACAAAGTGGTCGACATTGGCACGACGAACTTGAAAACACGTTTATGAAGATAGGATTTCGCAAATTAAGAGGAACAAACTGCGTTTATTACGTCCCTATGAAGATCGTCATTTTAGTCTATGTGGACGACTTCGCGGTACTGGCAAATACACAAGAAAACCTAGAATACGCTGAAAAACAAATCTCCGGGATTTACACCATTAAGAACTTGGGTCCTATAAGAAAGTTCTTAGGTGTCACTTGTGAAGTGCTGGAAGAAGGCGGGATTAAATTAACCCAAGAAGAATTCGCACAGCGAATACCGAAGAAATTTAATATCAATTGCGACGAACCAAGCAGTTTACCATTACCGACTGGTGCCAATCTCACAAGACAGGATTGTCCAACAGAAGAAAGGGACATGCTAGATAAAAATGAATTTCCGTATCAAGCTATAATTGGATCATTATTATTCCTGGCTCAACGGACTAGACCCGATATTCTATATTCGGTTATAGCCCTATCGCAATATAACCAAAATCCAGGGATAAACCATTGGAACCGCCTATGTCAATTGGTTCGTTATGTGTGGAGCACGGCTAGCTATGGTTTACACTACAGAAACGAGAGAGAAATTACATTAAGGATATATTCGGATAGCGACTATGATTCACATAAAGATACGAGAAGATCGACATGTGGATACATTTGCTACGTTGGAAGTTCGCCAGTTTCATGGAGGTCATTTCAGCAGAAATCAGTGTCCCTATCCACGATGGAATCTGAATATGTAGCTGTATCTGAAGCAGTTAAAGAATTATTATGGTTGAAGCCGATGCAAGAAGACCTAAAGAACCATTTCAACATAACCTTCCCAACACCAGAAGTCCTTTGCGATAATCAGTCGGCGATATATTTTTCGAAGAATGCTGTAGAGACACATAGGACAAAGCATATCGATATCCGCTACCACTTCATCAGAGAAAAATTAGCAGACAACGAGTTCACAATAAGACATGTACCATCGAAAGCCAATGTAGCCGACGTTTTTACGAAAACACTATCAAAACTAAACTTTAATAACTGCGTGGACTTGTTAAAACTGAAAAACCATTGATATCATATTGTTAAATTATTATCCAAATTGTATAATGTTCCTAATAATATCAATTGTATAATGTTCCTAATAATATTAATTGTATAATGTTCCTAATGATATTAATTGTATAATGTTAAAAAACAGGGGGAGTCTTGTTGGTGAGTTAGTTTTTTAACATCTTTCAGGGGGAGTATAGGTCACGTGATATATTCTAGCTGTTATTTCCGGTTCCTAGATTGATAAGATTTTTGAGTTCTGCTAGACTGCTAAGTTAGTTGCCAACAAGCTCTCGCGATGTTCAGTTCGTTTTATATAACTCTAATAAATTAATTATGTTTGATTCCGCTGCGTACTTCTTTTAATAATACGGAAAAACCTTTACACAGACGACAGACCAATTTCTTCCCGTTACTCACCCCCATGAATCCCGAGCTAAGCCTAACCTCCGGCGAAAGGGAATAAGGAAATTCGTCTGTCGTCCGCTACAGTACATATTTTTGGCTTTTGTAGCAGACGACAGACCAATTTCTTCCCGTTACTCACCCCCCATGAATCCCGAGCTAAGCCTAACTTCCGGCGAAAGGGAATAAGGAAATTGGTCTGTCGTCCGCTACAGTACATATTTTTGGCTTTTGTAGCAGACGACAGACGAATTTCTTCCCGTTACTCACCCCCATGAATCCCGAGCTAAGCCTAACCTCCGGCGAAAGGGAAAAAGGAAATTCGTCTGTCGTCCGCTACAGTACATATTTTTGGCTTTTGTAGCAGACGACAGACCAATTTCTTCCCGTTACTCACCCCCCATGAATCCCGAGCTAAGCCTAACTTCCGGCGAAAGGGAATAAGGAAATTGGTCTGTCGTCCGCTACTAGGGATGCAACGATGCATCGGCCAAGAATCGGCTTCGGCCAGAATCGGCCACTTGGCCGAATAATCGAATCGGCCGATTTTTCTAAGGTAATCGGCCGATTTTTTTCGGCCGACTCTTTTTGGTTAGATCTAATCTTTTGAGCTAGTATAAAGAAACTAACAAGTTTGCCATTTAACAAATAACGTAATTTAACCAAATTTCCGTCAGCCCCCTTTTCAAAAACGTTACCAGTACTAGTCGCTCTCTAAGAGCGTGGCGCACATGCGCAATCGGCGCAACCGAGAGAGAAAATAATCAGAGAAGTTTGTTTACGTTTTTACAAAGCTACGGTAACAACTCTGAATGCTGATCTCTCTAGTCTAGTGTGAGCCTCTAACCGTATTTTCGGGTTTACCCTTTTTGAATAATTCAAAGGAAGGAAATTCAATTTGAATTTCCTTCTCAACGGATCACGTGACGTCTTACTCCTCGGCTGTGCGCCGAGGTAGGTGCGCGGGAGAGCCATGGTGGCCGGCCGTTATGGTTTGCCTTCCCCCTTCTATCTTTGACTCTCCTTTCGATTTGTGCTCACTGCTACTTCCCACCAAAGAGAATATACCCAGAGGAGTGGTAACTTTGTAAATAGGGACTGGGACTGATTTTGAGAAACAAGTTCCGGTTGTTCACGTGACCGTGTCGTCTACTTAAAAATTACCTTTTGTACGTCAACGGTCAAACCAGAGATCAACCCTTTGTCACCACCAAAAATAAGCAGCCGACATAATTTAACCAATTAAAGGCGTCGCGGCTTAGCCACCAAACAAAAACCGGATCTAGTTACTCCAAAACCGTGGCCGGGCTTTTCAAAAGCCCCGTGGAAGGCTAGACTTTTTGCTCCTCTTGGTATATTCTCTTTGTTCCCACCCGTTCCACAAACAATGTCGCTCAATCACAGTCTGGATTTTATTATTGTCAGCTATCCCTCTAATGTGTTTGGTGTCATTGTCTCTAGCGTGTATTCCTGCAGTCCATTGTATACTTAAAGTAATAATACTTGAAGTCTTGAATGCTACTTCTGGTTTTTAAAAGGATGAGAAAGGAAAGGGGTTTTTTTAGGAAATGAAACTTAAAACTCACGCTTAAAATTCTTTTTTCCTATCCGGAATGCAAAAAAATAACTAATCAAAAACAAGTTGTAGCAGAAAGAATGGACAAAATGTGTGTTGAACTAAATGAACTAGTATCTCGGAAACCAAACCAGATAGATTATTGTCCTTAGACATTTTTGACAAGTAGCACTCCCATACTAATGCCTAAAACGTATAACCTTGAGGCTTCGGCCGATTAATCGGCCGAAGCCGATTTTTTAGAGACCGATGCATCGAATCGGCCGATTCCGAAAAATTACGAATCGTTGCATCCCTATCCGCTACAGTACATATTTTGGCTTTTGTAGCAGACGACAGACGAATTTCTTCCCGTTACTCACCCCCATGAATCCCGAGCTAAGCCTAACCTCCGGCGAAAGGGAAAAAGGAAATTCGTCTGTCGTCCGCTACAGTACATATTTTTGGCTTTTGTAGCAGACGACAGACCAATTTCTTCCCGTTACTCACCCCCCATGAATCCCGAGCTAAGCCTAACTTCCGGCGAAAGGGAATAAGGAAATTGGTCTGTCGTCCGCTACAGTACATATTTTTGGCTTTTGTAGCGGACGACAGACAAATTTCTTCCCGTTACTCACCCCCATGAATCCCGAGCTAAGCCTAACTTCCGGCGAAAGGTTATAAGGTGGATTAAAGGCAAAATCAAACCTTTTCAAGTTCTCTAGGAATCTTCATGAAAACATAAAATTTCTCTCTCCGTTCAGCATACCGCTGTTCATCGTTCTCCAGCATATAACCTCTGCGTAGTTCGCCATAAACATAATCGTACAGCGAAAACTCTTTAAATACATGTCATTGCATTTAATTATGCTAATTAAACATTAATTAATTAAGATTTAGACTTACTAGATGAAGGTGAATCTATTCTAGGCCTCTTATGGGACTCAAACCCATCTTTGCCTTCCGATTTCTTTGGGCTACTACTTGAACTTTTGAACGGAATTTTCTGTTCTTTAGCTTCAAACTCAAGCGAAGTTGGTACTTTAAAGACATTGGACACTCTTTCGCGATTTTCTGTAGCGCCTTTTTTGGAACTACTTTCAAAAACATCTTTTATGCGACTTAATCTTTCAGCTGATTCCGCGGTGGTGGATTTTGTAGAATTGTCACTTAAGCCTTGGCTAGAAATTACATCAGTTTCGGCTTCGGGCTTATTATTCAACAGCGTACAGTCCGTACTTTGCTCTTTCGATTTGTTTTTGGCAATAGCTTCGGAAAGTGCCTCGGCAATGTCTTTACTCGTTTCCATTATGTTTTTTTCGTCAACAGAATTCATTATTAATTAACAAAGATAAAAAAATACATCAACATTAAAAAATATAATATTTATTATTACTCTAATCTCATTGGCCATGGCCAACTTGGATTATCTTAATTAGGTAAATGGGTTGGCCATGCAAAGCCAATCTCGGAAATAAGAATATTTATTAAACTTCTCCTTGGGACAAGTTGGGACTTGGGAGTTGGGAGCAGTCATAGCCAGGGTGGGAAATAAGGATTTTTTTAAACGGGACATTTCGCCCGCGAGTGGCTGATTTGGCCATGCAAAGCCAATCTGGGAAATTAGAATATTTATTAAACCAAAGAGAGTATAGGAGAGGAGTGGAAAGAGGGGAAAATCTTGTTGCTCTTTTCTACCACGCATCTTCAATGCGCAGTACCGAGGCATTTCCGTTTGAGACATTTAAATGGTATCGTAGGTGGCGCGACTGAGCCGGAAACTCCCTCGTACCACTAGTATATAACAGTCTGGGAAATAAGGATATTTTTTAAACTAGTCCTTGGGACCAGTGACCCTCCTAGTCCCCGAAATAATTAACTGGTCTCCGGACTGGTCCCAGCCTTTGTTGTCCTATAGATTTGCAATTAATAAACTGGTCCTGAGGACCAGTAACCCCCACTTCTTGAATTAAAAAACTAGTCCAAGCAATTAATAAACTGGTTTTGGACCAGAGGAAGTGTGCTATTTCCCAGACTGGTATATAATAGGGGCAACATTGTAATTTAGCCTTGTGGAGCGGGGGAGCTTCAACTCCTCCCCTATACTCTCGATTAAACTTCTCCTTGGGACAAGTTGGGACTTGGGACTCGGGAGCAGTCATAGCCAGGGTGGGAAATAAGGATTTTTTTTAAACGGGACATTTCGCCCGCGACCCCTGGAATAAATGAACCGGTCCATAATGGTTGACCAGAACACGTCGTCTGCTAAACTAAAGAAGTAGATAATTAAAATATTTGAGTTTATGTCTGGACTCTGGTTACCCTTGAATTTTCATACTAGTTCCGTGAACCACGGACCCCCCTCTGATTTAATATTTAAACTAGTAATTTGCACTGTGCCACCGCCTTATTTCCCTGTCCATTAACATTTCTAGATTGGCCATGCACAGCCAGTCTGGCATAAAATAATATTTTTTAAACTTCTCCTTGGGACCAGTCATAGCCTACTTGATCACGCTCTCGAAGACGAAAGCTGCTGTCTAGGTAGGGGGGACTTTATGTTGTATAGGAATGCCATTTTATCCCAATAGATGGCGATATTTATCCGAGATTCGAAATAATGGTTTTGTTCGCACAATACATTTTCTTCGACTAGTTGGACAACATTGACTAAAGTGATTTTTGATTACATTTCTCATTTCATGATTAATTTAAAATAATTCAAGATTAAAGCAAGTACATAATGGTAGTAGGGGAAAATCTTGAAATTGAATTGGAAAAATTGGAATTTGAGATGCTGTTCGGACAGTGGGACAATCGACGACCTTCCTCAGAGCTTAAAGCAAAGCGCGGGTCCCCTTCAAGGCGACTATCCCCCCGTACTTCAGTTTTGGCTTGGCAAAGGCAAGTGGGCAGGATTTATAAGTGCACTTATAAATCCCGCCCACAAATGTCTCCTGCCTTCGTCAAGCCAAAACAGGAGTTCGTAAGGAAAGTCAACTTCCCTTATGGAAAATTACATTGGAAACCAATTGGTATTTTTCCTATTGGAAATGTATTTGAAATCGATTGTGTTTTGGACAAATACACCAATAGAAATTGAATTGGGTATCAATAGGCCTTGACCAATGGTGTCCCAATAGGCAGTGTTGGGATATAATCTAATGGGGATTCAATAGGAATAGAAATGAATGGGATTGTTATAAGAAATAAACCAAATGGGATTCCGATAGGTAGAAATCAAAATGGGATTCCGATAGGTAGAAATCAAAATGGGATTCCGATAGGTAGAAATCAAAATGGGATTCCTATAGGTAGAAATCAAAATGGGATTCCTATAGGTAATAATCAAAATGGGATTCCTATAGGTAATATTCAAAATGGAATTCCTATAGGTAATAATCAAAATGGGATTCCTATAGGTAATAATCAAAATGGGATTCCTATAGGTAATAATCAAAATGAGATTCCTATAGGTAATAATCAAAATGGAATTCCGATAGGTAATAATCAAAATGGGATTCAGATAGGTAATAATCAAAATGGAATTCCGACAGGAAAATACCCCTAAGGGGCTTTGATAAGACCTAAAACTAATGCAGTTGTACTAGGAATTAAAATCTGTGAGAGGAGTACAATTTAACACAATAAACGGACTTTGCACGTGAAGAGCAACCATTCTAATAGTGTAAAAATTAGCACCCTAGAATTTTATTACGGCTTTTTACAAAATAATTATTTAATCTTTTTCCTAATAACAGCAATTTTTTGAGTTAAAGCGTGATGAACACCTTTCACAGCAACATCAATAAGATCAGGAGATAGTTTTTCTGCTCCCCGTAGTACCTTACGCCACCTGGAAGATTTTGGACTTTGATATTATTTCCTTAAAATAATAATTATAAACTTACACTTTATTGACTGAATTTTTTGGAGGTGAGGGGTGGCCTAGCTTCATCATATCTGGTATTTTTCATTCTATTAGAAATTATTCCTGTCAGGCTTCTAGTAGCAAGGACTGTGGTCCCCCATATCGTAACAGCCAAATTTTTCGTAAAAATTGATGGATTTTGGGCCATGAGACAATTTTCCCACTTGCATTTATTTAAAAAAACGCCGTTTCCCAGATAAATCTGCAAAATTAATTTACAAATAGCTGAGCGGCAGTACTAGATTTAAAAAAAAATTTTTACTTACATCCCAATAAAAGTATAAGCACTTTAGTCCATGCCTCAGTCTCTTCTTCAAGATATTTGTAATTGTGCAAAGTTTAAAATCATTCAAATGATTTGGTTTAAATCCCGTAATATTTTTGATGTTAACAATACGCTGTGTGTTAGTTCCGGTGAACTTAACTAGAGCAAATAGGGGTTTCTTTGTCTTTGCTTCTATTTCTTTGTCTTGATGACCAAGGCTTAGAATAAGGTTTTGTTTGAACGTTGGCATTAAATACGTTTTTCCCTTGATTTTACCCATAATAATATAGTAGAATATTGCCATTAAAGTCAAAGTAATTTTTTAATAATAGTTGAACAAAAACATGATTTACCGATTGTGCTTGGGTTTGTCTGTGGGTAACGAGCTGACTCCTAGCAGCCTTTCCGTTAAAATTCAAAATCAAACGAAACGATGCGTTCGTTACAGGAGCGGGGAGAGAGAGAGAGTAGAGACTGTGGCGCCACCCCTGGAGGCGTGTGTCGACTGTCGCGTGAGAGAATAAGCCTAGGGCATGGAGCCTTAACACACACGTGGAGCAATGATAACGAGAGACCGGGATTTGAACAGTCTATATCGATTTTTTAACTAGTAGTCCCGTTATTATGGCTCCATGGGGTAGATAGAAATTGGCAAATTAAATTGGCTAATGCCGTTTTCCATTTGATGGTAGCAATCTTCCACCATGGACACCATGGAGCAATATAAAATTCAAAATAAATCCATTTAATGCAATTTTAAATAGACTTCTGCTGTCAATCCAAGTGAAATACTTAATTTTGTGTATTTAAATTTGGGGTGTCAAAATTCTGAACTGCCTATAGTTATTTTAAGGGAGTACAAAGTTGTTAATATTGGTAGTAATGGACACCCATTTCTAAGGATAGTGAAAAAGACGCAGAATATTTTGGTCTTTACCGTAAATAAGAAGCACTACATATCCCCTTTCCCAAATTTAGTTGAATCTAAGGGAATAATGTAAATTTAAATCCAAAAGTATTAAATAATTACATTTTCACTAAAATTTAAATTGAAAGATTAAGTTGAAGCCTTTTTTAAGTTTCAGTAAAAGTTTTAATAAAGCACCATGCTAATAAAAGTTTCTTAAGAAATAATTATTAGCAAATACCTATATCAAAGCACTAATCTTACCGAATTCTTACCAATAAAATCCCAATAGACATGTTAATTGTGAAGCTTATGGCTTTTCTATACGTTTTCTATTGCAGTCCCTTCCAATTAAAGACCAATATACAATGCAATTGGGGAACCTATGGGTTCCCTATTGCAGTCTCTTCCAATTAAATCCCAATAGATATTGCAATAGGGAACCAATGGGTTTCCTATTGATTTTCTATTGCAGTCTCTTCCAATTAAATCCCAATATATATTGCAATAGGGAACCTATGGGTTTCCTATTGGTTTTCTATTGCAGTCTCTTCCAATTAAATCCCAATAGATGTTGCAATAGGGAACCTATGGGTTTCCTATTGGTTTTCTATTGCAGTCTCTCCCAATTAAATCCCAATAGATGTTGCAATAGGGAACCAATAGGTTTCCTATTGGTTTTCTATTGCAGTCTCTTCCAATTAAATCCCAATAGATGTTGCAATAGGAAACCTATGGGTTTCTTATAGTTTCCCTATGAGTACACGCATAGGTGTATTTTTCCTATAAATTCCCGATACGTCCTACATGCTTTTAATTGGTTCCCAATTGGTTTCCAATGAAATTTTCCATAAGGGTTGTAGGGGATCCGCTGGACCCGAGCTTTGCTTTAACATAGCGGGTGGGTAAAAAAGGAGAGGGTGTCGGACAGCCCCTTTAAGGGAGGAAATAGGATTGAAATATTAAAATCATTGAATTTTTGGAAAATGATTAGCGAAATTATAGGATTATTGATTAGGGAAATTATAGTATTATTGATTAGGGAAATTATAGTATTATTGATTAGGGAAATTATAGGATTATTGATTAGGGAAATTATAGGATTATTGATTAGTAAATTTTAGGATTATTGATTAGTAAATTCAGTGCCTTCCTCGATTCCATCAACTGGGACACTCTACTTCAGGGCGATAACCTCGACTCCATATGGAGTGCTTTCCACTCAATTATCTTGTCATGTATAGAAGCTTTTGTCCCCTTTCGTACCCCTGTTAAACCCTACACTATCCGCCCCCGTACAAAAAAATCTCTACACTACAAAACCGTAGCTTGGCGCAGGCTAAAGCAAGCTAAAGCTGCCCATTTATCCCTTGAAACTATTGCTGCTCGTCTAGCTGATTACCGCAAGGCTCACAATGCCTATACCAACCACACCAGAAACCTGAAAAGAAAGCACGAGGCCACCCTCATTACCCAAATTTCCACCAATCCTAAGTCCTTTTATGCCTATGTTAATAAATTCCGTAAATGTCGTTTTCCCCAATGTTGTATATTGCGTCTGAGTATTAGTTGGAGCCTAAATAATCTAACTATAATGAGCTAATAAAATAACTAGTCAGTTAATTAATGACATAAAGTTTAATTGTGCTGAGAGGCTAATACGTTACAAGAAATACTAATCTTAAGACGAGCGTAGTGTTTTCCCCGTTCCGGTGTAGGGCGCGTATTCTGCGTGACTCTACACTGTTAAAAATAAAGGTATTTTCAAGGTACTATAAAATACCTCCGCGACCTTTTTAGTACCCATGAACGTATTCTATTAGTTGTCTCACATTGCGGGTATTAAATGATTTCGAAAGAGGTATTTTGGAAATATAAGGTATATAATGAAACCTTTTAGAGTTTATGCGCTTCTGGTGGTATTTTATCGTACCCTGGAAGTAGAAAAAGACTTAACAGACTTCTTTAGAGGGATTTTTTAGCTCCGGCGTGCTGATTTTAACCAACACTAATAAAGTAAAATACATGATATAATACTTCTAGCCCAATTTCTCTAACACTAACTGTTTACTTCACCAGTAGCACTAGTAATGGCAGCGTAGAAGAAATCTCTATTGGAATATTATATATAAACACAAAGAATAGGTTCGGTAGGGTAGAATAGGGTTGTGGTTTTCTACCCGAGATTTCAATTTCAATATCGAGTTTCCTATCTAGTGGTTTTTCTTAAATATTTAATTACATATAATTAATATTAATTATTTTCTTTGACAGCTATATACACTAGCATACGTTACATCATTTAAAGGCAGTACAATTATGATATAAGGCATACATAGTTAATATAAAGGTTTGAATCCGAGCTTACGCCTTCAGTCGCCATTCAGAAAATATCCATGTATATGTGACACTGAATTACCTTTACACTATAACAATATCACACCTTCCTTAACAAGGGGATGCTAAATTTAGTATCGGTTGATCCCTCGCTTACTATGCGAACTCTCACGACACCGCAAGCCTACGGCACAGACACTTAAAGGCGAGATGGAAGGCAAAATTTTACCCTTATCCCGTAAGCCCACAACACAGACACTAAAGGTTGAGATGGAATGCAAATTTTACTCTCGTGTCTTTCCGTCTCTTTTACACCGAAGTGGTGTAATGCTTACCATGTCTGAAAATGATTCAAGCCCGCGGTAATTAAGGAAAAGTTTACCAGTTTTAAATGTGCCGCAAATAATTTTGATAGCGCGAACGTTTGTGGGTTTTATTTGACACCTAATTCGGTAGCACAAAATACCTTTAAAAGTATATTTTCGAACCTTTTTGAGTGTTAACAGGTACCCTTTTCGGTATAAAGGAGTACCTTTCACAATTTGAAAGTTTTATTGCGACCTTTTTTTGAGGTTTAAATGATTCCCGTTACGGGATCACAAAATACCATGTAGTCCTCAAAAGTACCTTCTTCAAGAGGTATTTCAGAGTACCCTTACACAACGGTATTTTGTAGTACCTTTATAGGTACGTCTGGGGATGCATCGAAAAATACCTTTAAAGGTACTAGACAGTACGGTTATTTTTTACAGTGTATAATTGTTCACAAAGGAGAGATAATATCTCGTCTAGACTTATATCCGAGAATGGGAACGCTAGCGACATCTAGGTTAAGGGGATACGAAAACACAACACCCAACTTCAACTACATGCCCCTGATGGCTCCCTTACTACTACCCACCTCGACAGTGCCATAATTCTCAATGATTACTTTGCTACGACCGTTGCTGACCCCCTAGCGTCCCAGTACATCCCCCCTCAGGTCTCTTGCCCCTCTCCTAGCCTCTCCCAATTTGACTGCTCACTCCCAAATTTACTCAAAATTCTCACCTCACTCTCCACTAACAAGTCCCCTGGAACTGATCGCATCCACCCCATGATCCTAAGACAATTCGCTGTACAACTTTGCTACCCCCTACACAGGTTGATATCCCTCTCTTTCTCCTCTGGCACTCTACCTCCCCAATGGAAAGAGGCCAATCTCACCCCAATCCTCAAGAAGGGCTCTCGTACTGACGCCTCCAATTATCGTCCAATTAGTTCCCTCAATGCCATGTCAAAAATAATCGAAATCTTGGTTCATAATCAATTACTCCATTTCTTCAGTAACACCAATTTCTTTAATACGGCCCAACACGGTTTTCGACACAACCACTCTTGTGTTACCAATTTACTAGTTGCAACCAACCTATGGACTAAATGGTTAGACGACGGCTCCAGTGTTGACGTAATCTACCTCGACCTCGCCAAAGCCTTCGATAGTATTCCCCATGAATTACTTTTGAAGTCCCTTAACAATGCTGGAGTCACAAGCAGGGCTCTCCTCTGGCTGCAGAATTACTTATTGAATCGTCGTCAGCGTGTAGTAGTCAAAGGCAAACACTCACCTTGGGCCCCAATAGAGAAAGGCGTACCTCAGGGTTCAGTCCTTGCCCCCCTCCTCTTTAATGCTTTTATAAATTCCCTTCCTATTGTAGTACGCTCTGCCTCATTATTGCTCTTTGCTGACGACGCTAAATTATTTCACAGCATCCGCTCCCCTTCAGACGTCACTAATCTTCAGGCAGATTTGCAATCTATTGAGAATTGGGCTACCACTCATGGCCTCAATTTCAATGTCAATAAATGTGCAGTCCTACACCTAGGCTCATCAAACCCACGTCATACATACTTACTCTATGATAGCCCTATTAAAGCCTCCTTGTCAGAGCCAGATTTAGGTGTTATTGTAGAACCTGACTTGAAATTCTCTCAACACACAAATAAAGTCAGCAAACGCCTAAGTAGTATCTCTGGGTTAATTCGGCGTAACTTTTCCACTCGGTCCTCAAAACTAATTAGGACAATTTATAATTCTCTAGCATTACCCCTAATAGACTATGCTTCCCCAATCTGGACCCCTTCCTCCTGTAATGGTATTACAACCCTCCAAAAAGCTCAAAACAGGATCACTAAATTGGCTCACAAGCTAGATCACCTGCCCGCCCCTGTTAGACTGTCAAAACTTTCCATTGACCCAGTCCTAACCCGTCATCGTATCAACAACCTATGCTTATTACATGACTTTTTCAATAATAAACTTGCCCTGGATATCAATAACTTCTTTAGTCCTGCACCTATCCACTCTACACGCGGGCACTCCCTCAAATTACTTAAACCTAGGGCCAACACCACTGTTCGTTTACAACACTTTACTCACTCCGTAATAACTGATTGGAACGCACTCCCAGAGTCCATCATAGCCCTAACTGATAAACCTAAATTCCGTGCCGCCCTTTCTTCCCACTTCGATAAATTTCGCAATAGTCAATAACTCCACTTTATGGTCAATCATTCCTGATTTAAGATCTCATTTTTTTATAAAGTAGCTCATAAAATTAACATTAATGTTTTTTTTTATTTTTTTTCTTTTATTTGATTGTTGTTCCACATTTTCTTCTCTTTAATGTATAACTACTTTTACTTCACTAATCTTAATTTAACTTGTCCTCTTACCTTAATACTGATATTTAAATTTAAATATTTTTTTTTCTTTTTTTTTCTGAGGTACTAACCGAGTCCTAGTGGCTTATATGTACTATTAGTAGGAAATAAATCAAAATACAGGATAATCTTGGAAAACAGAAGGTAAACAATTGAATGTCATTACATACTGGGCTGAACTAATTGTGTACAATTTCACAATTGAATTTGAAAACTGTAGTTTAAAGGAAGGGTGAAGTAGAAAATCAAGTGATTTTTTATCGATTATTCTACTAATTACAAGACCAGTCTACATAGTCAAACATTCAGGAAATACTTCCGAATGATTTTAAAATTCAAATTAGGTTCAGATTTTATGGATAATTTTAAAGAAGGACCTTCGACCAATCGCGTAACGCCTTGCCTTCTTGTTAACAAAATTCTCGAGGCAATTACCGACGACTGGTAATTTAGACGGATTACCGACGACTGGTAATTAAGCCGGATTGCCGACGACTGGTAATTAAGCTAGATTACTGACAAGTTTGACAACTGGAAATTAAGCTAGATTATCGATGAGTGGTAATTAAGCTAGATCACCGACGGCTGGTAATTTAGCTGGATTACCGACGGCTGGTAATTTAGCTGGATTACCGACGGCTGGTAATTTAGCTGGATTACCGACTACTGGTTATTAAGAAGGATTACCGACCACTGTTAATTAAGCCAGATTACCGACGGCTGGTAATTAAGCCAGATTACCGACGGCTGGTAATTAAGCCAGATTACCGACGGCTGGTAATTAAGCTAGATTACCGATGGACGCGCAACGTCCTAAGACTTTTTCTCTCCTATGTTTTCTAAACAATTTTAATTAATATGAAGACTGAAGTGACAGATATTTATAAAAACTGTCATTGTAGACAAAGACCGGAAAGTGTAAAAGATAAGTGTAGAAAATTAACTGCCTGAAGTACATATATTGAAATTTTCAGTTTTTAAGACACGATTATACCTAAAACATCAATTATTTTAAAAAATTCTTATCTTACTTTTTTCACCAAAATTTCGTCTTCCCAAAATATTTTGAACAATATTTACCCAAGTAGTTGGTTCTCAATAGTAGTTCAAGAAAAAATGTCACCTAGAAGAATTTAAGGGATACTAGCATGATACACAGTAACGAAAATATCAAGGAAATCGCTGTTCTCTTGATGTGTGGTTAATGGGGTCGAGACGTCATAGTGACGTAAAAGGCTGTTGAACGGAAAAGTGACATTTTGAAGTTAGCGCTGTTTTAGAAAATGGAGTTGGAGCACTACCTCCTATATAAGTATCAAGGCCCGAGTATGGGAATTTTTTTATCTTCGAAATGGGGCATTTTAATTCGCGGGATTTAGACGCAGCGCGGCGCTCGTTTCCAGACTTTGACGTCACAGCTATCACGTGTTTGTGACGTCTGTAGCAGACGAGAGGCTCTCTTGGTTGTCTTGGCGGATTGGGAGGGACTGCTCGAGACCTTCGTCAGATTTGTGAATTATGCGTTAAGGCAGAAATAATATAAGAAACATCATAATAGGAAATGTAAAAATAAATTTTCAATTCTTTCTTAACAGTATTTCAAAACAGGTTCAAAATGGTTCCCTGAATATAATTATTTAAGCAAGATAAGTTGATGTTTAAGTTCACTCATTTAAATGAGATTTAAAAGTAAAAATTTGATAAGATAATTTTGAATTTTAATAGATATTGTTTTTATTAAAAGTTTAAAATTAAAACTGATGCACTGAGTTTTAATAAAATTATTTTTCAACTTTAATAACACCTGTTTTTTAAGCTTGCCTATAATTATAAATTAAAAGTATGAAACTGGTATTGAATTAAGTCTATTAATATTAAACATAAAATAGTTCTAATTAACCAATGTTGGCCAAATAGTCAAAGTCATTGTGCTTATGCGAACGGGCGTGATTTGAAATAAGAAATCCTGAAACGAGCTCCACCTCACGGGGAAACCGCACAATTATATACAAGTTCAAATCCCCATCTGTCGAGGGAGCATACTCGGGCCTTGATACTTATATAGGAGGTAGTGGTTGGAGAGACGTCTTGCTGGCCCTCAAAACGTTACGAAGCGCAAATGGCTCTATTCAATTATAAACGAGCTCGCAAATAATGAAATTGTTTAAGAAAATTATGCCTATTTGAATGGTAGAAGTAGTTTTGTAAAAGGCGAAAACTAATACAATAGGCCTTTCCGAAAAAGTTTCTGAGCCAAGAGCATCTTGTTTAAAAGGTCCCGCGCATGGGCATATCATGGAGAACAAGTTGGGAAAACCAAAATTTTACCTCTCCGAGTCAAGAGGAGGCCTACTTACAAACTTATTTACAAAGATATGGAAATGTTTCTTTTTTTAAGAACAAATACTGAAGTTCATTTTATGAAATATTAAAGAAGTATACAAAGCATAGCGAATGTACTGTAAATCAGACAACATTTTACATCCAATAACGATATACTTGTACACATTAATATCATCCGATGGGGGGAAAACGGGAAATAACGAGAAAACTTTGGAGGGATATTACTTTTATGTGTTTGTAGAGGCCCTAATTTTCTACTCCTCAACTGTATACCCTCTATGTTCAAAGCTAGATTCACAACAGGGTTGCAGTGTAAACATGACACTTCTAACAGCGCTGAGCACTGCTGAACGCGGCCTAGATTTTCACCATGATGCTCTATTCAATTATAAAATCTAACCCTGATTATTTATAAGTGTATTTAACTTTCGGCTCACTCTGAACCGTTAATGTCTCTGCATTACAGAAACGAAAACCAAACGTTTACCTTTTGGTTCACTATAGGCCTATTGACAAATAAAAGTTAATTAGACCGACATAGTAGCGTTCTTCTTGTTATCAATAACGAAAGGATTATGCTATAAACAGATGTAGTATAGCTTAAGTAATATATAAACATATATTTCAAATAATAATATAAAAAATATTCTTGGGATATCAAAATGTAACAGGTTTAAAGCTACAAAAGTACTAAATGCATCGTAATTACGAAAAAGATTTCCTCATATTCACTTTATATTATGGAAAATGTGATATTAAGGTTCTGTAGGATTTCTTAACACATCAAAACAAAGCGAACTGTTAACGCGGCGCACTAGTGTGACAACGGACAGACACACAAAGACAAACAAGTTGGGAAACCAAAATAAACCTCTCCGAGTCGAGACGAATTTACTTTCCAAACACAGGTCCACCATGGACGAACCAATACTGAAGGACGGATGGCAGAGGGAGAAAGTTGAAAAATACTTGTTAATTCGCCTTCTAGCGGCAGATAGTAGCAAACAGGATAGTGGGGGAATCAACGTTCTAACGAGGGAAGCAGCTAAAGTCCTATTTTGTCTAGATGGCGCTAGCGTTTTCCGGCATTTGACTCCGCATTTTCATAACCCCCTCCATTTTGGGGCTGAAAAGGGGTAAGTAAGCTTTACATTGGTTGTTTAGTCGCTTAGTAATGGGCTGCCATTGGTTCTTCAGTATAACTTCGTCCATGGGTCCACCAGCCAATGAGAAAAATCGGAAATACGTAGCTCAAATTGGAGGGATATTGCGAAGGTCATTTGTAAAGGTTTAATCGTTTAACATTTCCTTGTGTATTCTCATAATTCTAATGAGGACCTAATATCTATCACTTAAGTGTGTATTTAACTTTAGGCTCACTCTGAACCGTTAACACCTCTTGTAAGAGGACACGAAACAAGGTCAATTCTGGTTTAAATCTAGGGTATCTTATTTCATAGACCCAATCGCTTCAACACTTATAGAGAGACGAAGTATATTATGTAGTGAAATCAAAAGTTGCGTTCACACTATATATAAATGTAGTAAAGTGTTTAACAATTTCCTTTGTATCCTCAATAATTGTAATGAGGTCCTAAAATGTATCACTGAAGGGTGTATTTAACTTTCGGCTCACTCTGAACCGTTAACACCTCCTATAAGAGGTGGCGAAACAAGGTCATTTCTAGTTTAAATCTAGGGTATCTTATTTCACAGACCCAATCGTTTCAACACTTCTGGACAGATGAAGAATTAACATCCATATTATCTAATGAATATAAAAAACGCGATTACACTATATATAAATGTAGTAAAGCTGAATTAAAAAGTAAACACCAAATTTGAAATGTTAATATCAAAAGATGTTCTTGGAATATTGAGATGAAACAGAGCTTTATAGCTACACAACTACTAAAAGAATCGTAATGCTGAAAAATATTTAAAATATTTCCATTTAATATTCTGCAAAAAGGAAATGTTATCGTTTTGTAAGAGATCTTATCATCCTACTCGCTTTATATTAACTTTGATATGCGTGTAGTGTTTCGATTAGGATGCAATCTTCATTACTCGTTCTATATAAACTCTCACTTGTGTCACTTCAAAGAAATAAGTTTATCTTAAATAATTAATTAAATATAAATGATATTAATTATTTTAATCGCCAGTAAATAACTTTAAAAATAGTTAAATCGTTTAAAATAAAGTTGTTCCTATTATCTTTCGAAACTTTGCTAATATTGACGTTTAAAGTGAAGGGTACCCCTCTTGCCCGCTTTTTTCAAATTTTGGGGTATATATACGATTCGTTTCCATCAAAATAGTAAGGAGAAAGCGCAATTGCGAAAACCTTTGATGGCGATCCCACCTTAGGGAGGCTAGACGTTTCTCGTAACCCTAGCTGATCGCCGCGTATATCCTAAAACCCAACGATGATAATGGAGTAGAAGCCAATGATACAGATTGGTGTCTATGTGGAATAGACGGAAGACCAGTGGATGGTGGTGTTAGAAGCCAGTGTAAGTGCAGACTGGTGTCAAAGAACAGAACATGGTGGTGTTGGAAGCCAGAAAAGTACCAGTGTGGTGTGAGAGCTCAAGTGAAGGAGCCATTTCCGTGACTGAAATGGCGAACACGTTTGCTCCGATTTGGAAACTGCGAAGGCGGTCACGTGGGTGTAACAACGGACAGACTGACTGACAGAGACGGCCGTTACAGAACCTCTCCTGGACTACGTCACACGGAGAGGTAATACAAGTGAGGTTGTTTACCAGATTTCGGTACAGTTGGGTTATTTTTTAGTCTCCTAAGGGGCCCAGGTTATTTACCACTCCAGAGGGAAAGAGTTTAGGTGTCAATAAAAAAGGGGGGAGGGGATACCGACCCATGTTAAAAAGGGAACGCTTAGAAAGGGAGCGTGACAATGAATGAAAGCATGATGAAAGTGAATTAACGGTTAACAATCTAAATCGTTGGTGTAGTGTCGAATAGCTGATTCTTTATCCAATCAACTCACTCAAAATTATCAAGGGCAAGAAGAGAGACTGATTAACAAAAAAGTTTCAGAAGTGGGTAATTTTTTAAATAAAAATATACTTCCGATGTCAAAATGCCTAATTTAGTATCGAAATTACGCGTTCACGCGTTTTGTGTGTCAGATTTTTTTAAGTTTATAAATGTTATTTTTCTTCACCACCACCATATGAAGTTTTGCTTTGCCTTTAATCGCCACTACTGTGACTCCCTTCGAAAGAACGGGAAAATTTTACATGTCTCCATCTGTTGAATGGTCTTCTCTATTTATTTATTTGTTTCTTTTCTCTTCAAACTAATACTTTTTGATTTTGAAATTCATCTCTACAAAGATGAAACTTAACGAATCTATGAATATAATTTTTTATATATTGCTGCAAAATTTTGGGGGGCTACGAGAAATATTTTGGTAGGGTTTACGGATTATTTTGAGGGGGTTGTTAGAAATTTAGGGGGGGGGGTTAGCCCTCACAAAAGGCCTAGCCACGCCACTGTGAAAACGGGGGAGGCTATGCACTGGCTATTAAGGAGAGAGGAAAAGGAGATAGAAGCAGTCGGTGCTGGCGACGATGATTTCTTTATACAGAGGCGCGCTATTGGCGATTTTGCCCTTAGGTCTATAGGGAGCTAACAGTTCTGACCCTGAAACGTCATACCCTTCTATCTCTTACTGGAGTTTCATCCCCCTATCGGTTGGAAACAGTATTCTACGCGCAAAAATTCCAACCAGAGAGGGACTGCGTGACGTCAGACTATCTCTTCCCCTAGCCAGTTGTTAGCTCCCTATTGGTTTCTCCTTAACTACCTGGGATCGATGGAACTAATAGTTTTGCCCGAATTGTAATAGTAGTAGAAGTATTAATGACTGAAGAGAGGAGTTGGCGACATGTGATTCACGTTGCATCGTAGCCATATATTAGAAGATACTTCACTGGGATAAAGTTTATTGATGTTGGAATAGCGAGAGTACGTAAACAATGTGGTATAATTATGGGCTAGGACATCTTGTTCTTTAAAAGCCCAAAAGACCAGTGCTTTTGAGAAAGAGAGGTCGATGACACTGCTCGTGCTGCGTGGAACCCAGTTTTCAAGATAACCATCTCGTAGCTATGCACCAAACCAGTCTTGTATACGGTGGCCTTGGAGAATGGAGTGTCTTCAGCGTTGCTCTTAGCTCGGAAATGAAATTTCTCTGAATTAGTACATAAATATATTGTTAAAACACTTTATATCATTGAATTAACGTGAATGAAATCAAAGTTTGTGCGATTTCTCAAGTTCAGTAATTAAAACCTTTTTCATTATGTCAAACAGAAAGTGCTATGGTGTTTAAAAAAGCAAGCTACTTCTTATGTGGATGAATTCAGTCTCAAGACCAACGATGAAATATATCAGTATGGCCGTTCTTCAAGCCTATTGAAACCTTGACGTTGTAAGCTGTTACCGAGGAGAGACTAAGTTCTTGGATACCAGTTTCATAAAAATTAAGTAGTTACGATCATTTATTGGAATGTTTCGCCCAATTAAATTCATAAAAACTGAGAAGCCGGACTCGGATGAGGTGGAAAATTTGGAAACACCTTCAAACGTTTTAGTGAAATGGCCAATCATCATTAAGAACGATGATGACGAGACTAGCACTTCTGAAGAAGTAGATTCGGTTCATGCCCCAGCGGAAAACACTGACAATGCGGAAGAAGTTACGGAGAATCAGGAACAAAGGAAGTTATCCCCTTTGATGAGTGACAGACAATCACACAATGCTAAGAAGCCTTTTAAATGTGACATCTGTGACAGATCGTTTAATTTTAATTCACTTTTAACAATTCATAAGGTTAGACACTCATCTGATCGCCCGTTTCAATGTGAATTGTGTCAGAAGACCTTCAAATTGAAAAATAACTTGGCACGACATAAAATCATACACTCTACCGAACGCCCATTTAAATGCCAAGTGTGTCAGAAGACCTTCAAAGTGAAAACGATCTTGGCACAACATAAACTCATACACTTGTCCGAACGTCCATTTAAATGTCAAGTGTGTCAGAAGACCTTCAAAACGAAAAAGATCTTGGCACAACATAAACTCTTACACTTGTTCGAGCGTCCATTTAAATGTGAAGTCTGTCATATGGCATTCAAACGCAATTCTGAATTGGCATCGCATAAAGTCAAACACTCGTCCGAACGCCCATTTAAATGTCAATTGTGTCATATGGCCTTCAAATGGAAATCTGCTTTGATAGGACATCAACTTACTCACATGTCCAAATATGATTTGTGTAACTCTAGTTACAAATCACAATATGACCTTGACTTGAAACTTCACAAATGTTCTGAATGCGATAAAACCTTTAAAAGATTGCAGGAACTAAAAAATCATAAGGTTCTTCATTCTTCGGAGCGACCATTTAAATGCGAAAAGTGTGATAAATCTTTCAAATTGAGATCGAATCTAAATTTGCACGAGGCTAGACACTTGGAGGATAAACCATACAGTTGCCAACAGTGCGAGCGTTCTTACCAAAATAAATATAAATTAAACATACACAAGAGAGGAGTTCATATGACAACTAAATCATTTCAATGCGACTTATGTGACGCTAAATTTAAAAACAAAACCTTTTTAAATCTTCACAAGATATATGTTCACCAGAACGAAAGGCCCTTTATTTGTGAACAGTGTGGCAAAACCTTCAAAGAACCTTACGCGTTAAATAGACACTTCAAAACTGTGCATACTGATGAAAGACAGTTCAAATGTACGGAATGCGGTTCGGCTTTCAAATGTGGCTCGTATTTGAAAAAACATAAATTGTTACACTGCCGTGGTAAATCTTTCAAGTGTTTCACATCCCTTCTAGCACACGAGACATCTAATCATTTATATGACAAACATTTCGAAACTTCGCGAAGATATGAAAACTGTTCAAGAACTGATGTGAAACCTGCCATTTACGAGTGCTTCATTTGCAAAACCGCGTTTGCAAGTGAACACGATTTGTTTCAACATAAAGGTATGAGATGTTCCCTCCAAAACTTCAAACTGCGAGCTTGCCATGTTGTTTTGGAAAGGTTATCTCCGAAGCAACTCGCCGAATATGGTGTTTTTTCATATCCACGATTGAGAATACAAATCGAGGACTTCGTCATTAAAAAGGAACCAGAATAAACACAAGCTGTGTTTTTAGAGAACGGGAGAAAATAATATTTTATGAGCTCACTTAATATGATATTCAGTTTACTTTAAGAATTTAAGGGTTTTGTTTTTGTAAACATTATATTGCAACAAAATAAAAACTTCTTTTCACGTCATGAATGATAGTCTTTAATTAGCTTGTAAGATAATAAAATTCCTAATGTAAAACTGGTTTTATTAGGTTTTTTTTTCTCAGTTATAAACCACTCTATGTTTATAATAGGCTGGCATCATTAGAACATGAAGTGTCGTCATGACATGAATGGTATTGATAAAAAACAAGTATTTGGAAAAATGTGATTAACAATATCATTCTTGGTTTGCTTTCAATAATTGTTGCTGATAAGTTAGTAAGATATGTTCCATAAGTTTATCACTAATTACTGAGAGCTTGTCCTGAAGTGACGTTGGTGAAACGTCATAGATTCTCGTGAAGCGACGCCTGGCCAGGCGCTGTCAAAGCGTTAGTTAAAACTAAATAGAAATATCGACTACAATTTCAGGCAAACCTAGCGCCTAGTCAATTCTTGCTTGTCGTTCTCGAACTAGATCTCAGTAAGTCTCTATCATTACGAAATATAGGTAGTGTCGTACTTATGGAACATTACTTATAAACTTATTTAATACTAAAAGCCTATTGCACGTTTTCTATGTGTGCATCGATAGGATATTTACTACATAAAATGGTAGTTGGGGGTCTTAGTGTGTCGATGAATTTCACGTAAAAAAACGTCTTCTGAAGGGGGATTTGTCGGAAGACTTGAATAATATTCTATTGCGATTTCTGTTTCTTCCTGCAACCCGACTAGAGCCCGTAATGAAATCAAAATAAGGTATGGATTTATTCTGTTCCTATTTGGAGGAGAACCCTTTCATTTTTACACCCAAACGTTTTGAAATAGAATTGTGATTTACTGTAGAAACAATGTAGGTCTTAAGGCCCGTTTTCAATCAAGCTTTTCATGAAGCTTTTGCTTCAAAAACTGAAGCAAAACGCTAAAGCGAAATCGGAACCCGTTTTCAAACGCGCTTTTTTGGGCGCTTCTGAATCAGATTCGCGTGAAATAATCGAAAAGCTGGTATCTACCTCGGGTAGATATTTGCTTTTACTTTTATCCGAAAAAGCGCTTGGCCTAGTAGTCACGTGGGTACGTTATTTCTCTCGAGCAATTTTTTTGCGCCGCGTGTTTTAAAGTGAGAATAGGCCTAATTTTCAAAAACAATATCGAGTGTTAAGGATATTTAGAAGCATATTAATGGTGATTTTAACTATTTTAAGGATATTTAGAAGCATTTTAATGGTGTTTTTAACTATTTTAAGGATATTTATGAGTATTTTTTAACTAGCCTAAATATTGAACAGAAGACAACTGATATAAACACGGGTCCTGACGAGCGTGGAGAGGCGAGAGAAGTGAATTTGAAAACGGGTGAAGAGTTTCGATTTTGCTTCACCATTTGAATCGCGTTTTTGTCAGGCAAATCGCGATTTATTTTTGAAGCGAAGCTAGTAAAAAAAAGCAACTAGAAAAGCTTGATTGAAAACGGGCCTTTAGAATGAAAGTGAATTAACGGCAGACAAGCTATATCGTTGGTGTAGTGTCAGATAGAGCAGATTCTTTATCCAATTAACTCACTCAAAATTATCAAGGACAAGATGTGAGACTGACCAACGAAAAAGTTCAAAGTTACACAGTGGGTAATTTTTTAAATAAAATATCAAAATACACAAATTTAGTACTGAAATTACGCGTTTAGTGCGTAACTCAAAATTTTTGGTCCGATTTCTAAATTTATAATCGTTATTTTCAACACCACCACCATCGGGAATTGAATCCGGGACCTTGAAAGTCCGATGTTAAGTTGGCTAGCCTGTTGAAAATATACGAGCGGGGTATGAAACTGGGGGAGGATTCGCGCTACCTTACTAGAAACTAAGCTCTGGCTATTCAAGTGAGAGGAAAAGGAGTCGGTGCGTACATGGAAGAACTACGCGAGATGGAACGGCGACGAAGATAGCGGAGCCTCTACCAGAAATGAAGCGAGTGACGTAGGAGAGCTCTCCAAGATAGTGGGAACAGAAAGTTCGGTCTGCGCAATATTCGCGCGCCTCTGATTTGTTATTGGTTACAGCTGTTAACGTTGAGGTTTAAAGCCGAGGCAGCGCCGAACCGTCCATCTCTCGAAACTTGGCGAGAGTAGCGTAAGCCTTGTTCACTAAAATTTGAAATTGAACTGGCGCGCGCCTGCCGACGCGCGCACCTTTCCACGTAGGAAGGGAGGAGGAAATAAAGGGGGTATTCAAGTTTTTGGACGACAGGTTTTTCAACACTAGGGGGCTGTTCCATCTCGCGTAGTTCTTCCATGGTGCGGGCGACGGTGATTCTACAGAGGCGCGCTTTGGCGATTTTGCCCATATGTTTAATGGTTTCTTCTTAGCTACATGGTATCGATAGGACCATGTAGTATTAGTAGTAGAAGTATTAATGACTGAAGAGAGGAAGTAAGTAGGGAGTTGGCGACATGTGATTCACGTTGCCACGTAGCCATATACTTCGCTAGGATAAAGTTTATTGAAGTACGGATAGCGAGAGTACGTAAACGGTGTGGTGTTATTATGGGCTAGGCCATCTTGTTCTTTAAAAGCCCGAAAGACCAGTGCTTTTGAGAAAGAGAGGTCGAGGGCACTGCTCGTGCTGCGTTAAGCCCAGTAGTCAAGATAACCATCTCCTGGCTATGTACCAGCCAGTCTTATATACGGTGGCCTTGGAGAACGGAGTGTCTTTAGCGTTGCTCTTAGCTCGGAAAAAATATTTCTCTGAATTAGTACGTAAATATATTGTAAGAAGTTGGGAAAACCAAAATATTACCTCTCCGAGTCAAGAGGTCTACTACTGCAAACTTATTTACCTAGATATGGAATTATTTCTCTTTTTTGAAGTAAAAATTTACAAATTATTGAAGCAGTATTCCAAGCATTGCGAATATATAGTAAAGCAGACGACATTTTACATCAAATAAGGATAAATCTTGGACACATAGAAATCAGTCAATGAGGAAATGAAGTGTATACATTTTGGAGAGATATAACCTTTGTGTTTGTAAAGTCCCAATTGTCTACGCTTCAGCTGTTTACCCGTGTTATGCGTGTTAAGGTTAAATAACATCAAAGCTGATTTGTGGCTAAACGCACTGAAAGTCTTGCGCACCATAAAAAGAATGAAAACTCCGTAGCTAATACCCGTTTACCATTAGCCCTTTCACTGGTCTAATTGCCACCATGATCTTTTCTTCGATTATAATATCTACACCTGATTATTTAAGCGTGTATTTAACTTTCGGCTCACTCTGAACCGTTAATGTTTCTTCAAAACAGACACGAAAATCAACACCCATAGTTTACTACAACTTGGGCCTCAATTATTTACTCTTTAGTTCACTAGGCCTGTTACGGATAATACTTGGTTTAACCGACAGAGTGTAAGCCTTAACGTTCTTCTTGATATAACTAAAGCAAGGATTATTCTATATACAGATGTAGTATAGTAATATATAAACAGCCATTTCAAATAACAATATTAAAAAATTACCTTGTTATATCAAAATGAAACAGAGCTTTCAAGTTACAAAACTACTAAAGGCATCGAAATTCACTTTATATTATGGAAAAAGGGAATATTAAGGTTCTGTAGGATTTCTTAACACATCAAAACAAAGCGAACTGTTAACGCGGCGCACTAGTGTGACAACGGACAGACACACAAAGACAAACAAGTTGGGAAACCAAAATAAACCTCTCCGAGCCGAGACGAATTTACATTCTAAACACGGGTCCACCAGTCAATGAGAAAAACCGGAAATACATAGTTCAAATTGGCGAAATATTGCCAAGGTCTTTAGCAAAGGCTTAAGCGTTTAACAATTTCCTTTGTATCCTCAATAATTCTAATGAGGTCCTAAAATGTATCACTGAAGGGTGTATTTAACTTTCGGCTCACTCTGAACCGTTAACACCTCCTATAAGAGGTGGCGAAACAAGGTCATTTCTAGTTTAAATCTAGGGTATCTTATTTCACAGACCCAATCGTTTCAACACTTCTGGATAGATGAAGAATTAACATCCATATTATCTAATGAATATAAAAAACGCGATTACACTATATATAAATGTAGTAAAGCTGAATTAAAAAGTAAACACCAAATTTGAAATGTTAATATCAAAAGATGTTCTTGGAATATTAAGATGAAACAGAGCTTTATAGCTACACAACTACGTAAAGTATCGTAATGCCGAAAAATATTTAAAATATTTCCATTTAAAATTCTTCAAAAAGGAAATGTTATCGTTTTGTAAGAGATATTATCATCCTACTCGCTTTATATTAACTTTGATGTGCGTGTAGTGTTTCGATTCGGATGCAATCTTCTATATAAACTCTCACTTGTGTCATTACATAAAAATAAGTTTATCTTAAATAATTAATTAAATATAAATGATATTGTAACCTTCCGTAGTAATTAGGGAACCTCCTGAGTTCTACTCCAGGGGTGCAAGGTTACATGGAGGATTAACACCCTGTGTTACCTCTGACCTTTCCCCGTACTATATAAGCGTCGACTGCTTATCCTATTAAGTCAGTCATTCTCCACTACTAGAATGTAGTTGAATGCTCGAGCATAGGGCGTCTTGCCCTGGTATTGGACTTCATCGTTAATAGTAATTATTATTTAATTCTTTAGTTGTATAATGCAAGTCGGCATTTAATTATTATTTAATTAGTTAGTTTAATAAAGTATGATTGAACCTAAGGAACCAGTATAGTTTATTCTTAGTTATAGCCAAGGCTTTTATGGCCACGTGGGGCGAGTTTAGTAATCTCGCAAGCGTGGTTACAATATTAATTATTTTAAACGCCAGTAAGTAACTATAAAAATAGTTAAATCGTTTAAAGTAAAGTTGTTCCTATTGTCCTTCGAAACTTTGCTAATATTGACGTTTAAAGTGAAGGGTACCCCTCTTACCCGCTTTCTTCAAATTTTGGGGTATATATACGATTCGTTTCCATTATAATAATAGATAACAAGTTGGGAAAACCAAAATATTACCTCTCCGAGTCAAGAGGTCTACTACTATACACTTATTTACCTAGATATGGAATTATTTCTCTTTTTTGAAGTAAAAATTTACGAAATATTGAAGCAGTATTCCAAGCATAGCGAATAATACAGTATAGCAGACGACATTTTACATCCAATAAGGATAAATCTTGGACACATGGAAATCAGTCAATGGGGAAAAGATCAGGAAATGAAGTCTACGCTTCAGCTGTTTACCGTATATTCTGATAGCTACATTCACAACTGGTTTGCAGTGTAAACACTATCGTCTCGTCTCACCCAAAGAAAATATACGCTCCGGGAATGGAAGCTATGTCTCGGGGTTGGGTTGACCAAGGAACTTCCGGTCTATGCAATTTCAATGTAGCCGGAAATACCTCGGTCAACCGAGCCTGCCTTTGGAGCGTACTAGGAGGGGAGAGACAAAAATTTACACTAGAGGAAGCTACACTTTCCATTCCTGGGGCGTGTATCTTCTTTGTCTCACCTCAACAATATTCTTAGTTTGCCAACGTTAAATAACACCAAAGCTAAATTGTAGCTAGACGCACTGATAGTCAATGCGCACCATAAAGAGAATAAAAGGTCTGTAGCTACTACCCGTTTACCATTAGCCCTTTTACTATTCTAATTGCCACCATGATCTTTTCTTCTATTTTAAAATCTTAACCTGATTATTTAACAGTGTATTTAACTTTCGGCTCACTCTGAACCGTTGATGTCTCTTCATTTCAGACACGAAAATCAAAGCCCAAAGTTTACTTCACCTCAGGCCTCAATTATTTACTCTTTGTTTCACTAAGCCTATTGCGGATGATACTTAATATACCTGGACACCGGAGTCTAGGTCTTAGTTTTCTTCATGAAATCACTCAACCAAGGATTATTGTATATACAGATGTAGTATAGCTTAAGTAATATATAAACAGCCATTTCAAATAACAATATTAAAAAAATCTTTGGAATATCAAAATGAAACAGAGCTTTAAAGCTACAAAAGTACTAAATGCATCATAATTACGAAAAATACTTCCACATATTCACTTTATATTATGGAAAAAGGGAATATTAAGGTTCTGTATGATTTCTTAACACATCAACACAAGGCTAACTGCTAACACGACGCACTAGTGTAACAATGGACGGACACACACAGACAAAAACATAGACTGCTTTTTAACTCTTTCCGTAATAATTTTGAGTTGAGAAACAAGATTATCTTTAATATTTAAATAAATATAATTATTTTTAATTATTTTAATCTTCAATAATTAACATTAATAATAGTTAAATCGTTTAAAATAAAGTTATACCTATTATCTTCTCAAACTTTGCTAATATTGACGTTTACAGTGAAGGGTACCCCTCTTCCCGCTTTCTTCAAATTTTGGGGTATATATACGATTCGTTTCCATTATAATAGTAAGGAAAAAGCGCAATTGTGAAAACCTTCGGTGGTCGATCCCACCTTAGGGAGGCTAGACGTTTCTCGTAACCCTAGCTGATCGCCGCGTATATCCTAAAACCAAACGATGATAATGGAGTAGAAGCCCATGAGACAGATTGGTGTCTATGTGGAATAGACGGAAGACCAGTAGATGGTGGTGTTTAGAAGCCAGAATGTACAGATTGGTGTCCAAGTGGGATGGACAAAGACCAGAAGATGGTGGTGATTAGAAGCCAGTATGGACAGACTGGTGTCCAAGTGGAATGGACGAAGACCAGAAGATGGTGGTGATTAGAAGCCGGTATGTACAAACTGGTGTCCATGTGGAATGGACGAAGATCAAAAGATGATGGTGATTAGAAGCCGGTAAGTACAGACTGGTGTCCGTGTGGAATGGACAAAGACCAGAAGATGGTGGTGTGAGAACTCAAGTAGAGGAGCCATTTCCGTGACTGTGAAAGCAGTTCGGAAATGGCGAACACGTTTGCTCCGATTTGTAAACTGCGAACGCGGTCACGTGGGGTCTGACAGACAGACAGACAGACAGACAGACAGACAGACAGACACACACACACACAGACACGGTCAGTGCATTACCTCTCCGTGACGTCATCGTCACTCGGAGAGGTAAAAACGCATTCGCGTGAACCGATGGTGGAAGCCCTGCCATTGGGAGGCTAGACGTTTCTCGTAACCCTAGCCGATCGCCGCGTATATCTTAAAACCAAACGATGACGATGGAGAAGATGCCGGAATGGACAAAGACCTGAAGATGGTGGTGCATAGAAGCTGGTGTCAATGTGGGATTGACGAAGAACAGATGGTGGTGCACAGAAGCTGGTGTCAATGTGGGATTGACGAAGAACAGAAGATGGTGGTGCTTACGAGACAGAAAGTACAGGCTAGTATCCATGTGGGATGGACAAAGACTAGCAGATTGTGGTCCTTAGAAGCCAGTTAGTAAAGAGTGGTGTTGGCAGATGAATGGCCAAATTTCCGTGAACCGCGAACGCGTTCCGGAAATCGGGTATTTGTTTGCTCCGATTTGTAAACTGCGAACATGGTCACGTTGGGACTGACAGACAGACAGACACGGCCAGTGTAATACCTCTCCGTGACGTCATCGTCACTCGGAGAGGTAAAAAATAGACTGCTTTTTAACTTTTTACCTCTCCGTGTGACGTAGTCCAGGAGAGGTTCTGTAACGGCCGTATCTGTCTGTGTGTCTGTCTGTCTGTCCGTTGTTACACCCACGTGACCGCGTTCGCAGTTTGCGTATCGGAGCAAACGTGTTCGCCATTTCCGAACTGCTTTCACAGTCCCGGAAATGGCTCCTCTACTTGAGTTCTCACACCACCATTTTCTGGTCTTTGTCCATCCCACACGGACACTAGTCTATTCTTACTGGCTTCTAATCACCACCATCTTCTGGTCTTCGTCCATTCCACGTGGACACCAGTCTGTACATACTGGCTTCTAATTACCACCATCTTCTGTTCTTTGTCAATCCCACATTGACACCCGTCTGCACTTACACTGGCTTCTAACACCACCATCCACTGGTCTTCCGTCTATTCCACATAGACACCAATCTGTATCATTGGCTTCTACTCCATTATCATCGTTTGGTTTTAGGATATACGCGGCGATCAGCTAGGGTTACGAGAAACGTCAAGACTCCCTAAGGTGGGATCGCCATCAAAGGTTTTCGCAATTGCGCTTTCTCCTTACTATTTTGATGGAAACGAATCGTATATATACCCCAAAATTTGAAAAACGTCAATATTAGCAAAGTTTGAGAAGATAATAGGTATAACTTTATTTTAAACGATTTAACTATTATTAATGTTAATTATTGAAGATTAAAATAATTAAAAATAGTTATATTTATTTAAATATTAAAGATAAACCTCTCGTGCAAAGAGAGATTATCATTGCCTCCTATATCTACCAAGGCCCGTGCATGCGATATATTTCCTTCATTGCCTCCTATATCTATCAAGGCCCGTGCATTGTGATATATTTCATTCATTGCCTCCTATATCTATCAAGGCACGTGCATTGTGATATATTTCATTCATTGCCTCCTATATCTATCAAGGCCCGTGCATTGCGATATATTTTTCAAAACAACAAGAAAAATGGGAAGCTCCTCTCAGAAACATAATAATTTCTTTTCTCTGTATATGAAATGAAAATATGGATAATATTGCGCTCCTTCTTTAATGGTATGAATCCTTGCCTGTTTATTAATATTTTACGTAGGAGTAATACGTTTTTAGCGAAGTCAAGAGAGGATAAACATAAGCGAGATTGTTTCGGAAAAAAATACTGCTTCCACTAATGGGTTTATACTCCTTGTTACTGTTGTATAGAGTAATCATGATAAAAGCTTAAAAAATTACGAGAGGACAGACCTTTTTTATCCTCTTGTTCTATTCTTAATAAGAATATAAATCATTTATTTTGTATCAAAAAATATTTTTTGGTGCTAAGATTGCTTTGAAAAAATCCAAACGGTTAGGCATTGGTAAAAAAGAGAAATGATATTTTTCAAATCTAATGAGATAACGCCCACCTAGTTGAAAATTGCCCTTTTTTATCCGCGGGAGCCATTCTTAATGAGAATTTCGATGCTAGTAGGTTGTCAATTTAACTACCGGTATATTATTGTTGTTGGAAATTGGATATTAAGTCAAATTAGGTGGTTGTAAAGAGCCAGCAGGCTTTTGCCACTTCTTTTTGTGAGTATTTGATTTTTGTATGTAAAATGGAGGAAGATAATGTTGAGAGTAAGGATGAAATGCGGAAGCGCAAAGCGCGGGAAAGGATGAGGGCAAAATGGTCGACGTTTTCATTGGATACTTAAGGTTATATAATCTTCTCGACACGGAGAGGTAATATTTTGGTTTTCCCAACTTGTTCCGTATTAATTTTGAATTGAGAAACAAGATTATCTTAAATATTAAAATAAATATAATTAATATTTAATATTTTCTTCGTTAGTTGTTCGCCTTATTGAGCGTTACATCGTTTTGATAAAGAACAATTAAACATTCTTGAGAGACTTGACTAATATTGGCGTTTGAAATGAAGCATACGCCGGTTGCTTCCCCTTACTCAAATAGGTAGTATATAAGGGTGTCGAACTACAGCTAAAAGCAAGAACAACCGCAATTGCGAAAACCTTTGGTGGACAACCCACCTTAGGGAGGGTAGACGTTTCTCGTAACCCTAGCTGATCGCCGCGAATGTCTTAATGACAGACACACACGATCGTTACAGAACCTCTCCGTGACATACGTCACTCGGAGAGGTAAAAACGTCACTGATACGCGCCATCAGTGCTGGATTATTGAGATATAGTTAGACTTAACGGATTTTTTAACTTTATAAATAGATAGTATATTGTCACGGTAGTAAATAAGAGGCGGAGTACGGCTTTTAGGTTAAGAAAATAATATGTTTTTATTCAATATAAACGTGAGAGGGGACGGTGTTTTGTTCAGTCTACCCGCGAACTAAGGGAGGATGCTTCCCGTGCCTTGGCCGTAACGAAGGGCTGAGCTTTTCCAGCTTTATCCTCTTCGATCGGGCTCGGGGAGAGAAGTGCGCGTTAGCACGGGACGAGGCGCCTTTTATAGGGCTCGCTCGGCTGAGACTCGGGGTTTTTGGGTAGCTAACTTATATTTGGCTTGATGTCTGTCGGTAGGTGCGACAGCATCCCCGTAGAACAAAACGTCGTCCCGACGTAATACAAAATACAGCAAAAGAATAAAAAAATGGGATAATAATCAAAAGAAATTAATAATAATAAATAGTCACATGGGCGATTAAAGTCTCGGAAAAAGTCCTGTAGAGACGCGATGGCGGATTTCGTTTCATGACAAGGTTCGGTTAAAAAGTTCCGTAGAGACGCGATGGCGGATTTCGTTGCACTTTGTGGGGTTGAACACGAGGTCGTTGGTGGTAAGAGAACGGCGCGCGTATTCGCAGACGAGAACGCCGCTATCCGCACCGTTGAGTTGCCGGGAAACGACGGGAGAGGAGAGTGTGAAGTCAGTGAAATCCAGGTCCAAAAGTCCACGAAGTCTAATTTCGTTGGTTAGGAAAGCGCGTATCGTGTGTAGCACAGGAATACCCGTGGTCCCCATCGGGTTAAGGTGGCGGATGGTACCGGCGAGGAGATCAACGACAGCGAGGGACCATTGACCGGAACGATGAATTGGGATCAGGAGCGTACTGTTGGCAAAAAGGTCGAGGTCGTCGGCCGAGTCGTGGCGGGCCTCGGCTAGCGTGGAGTTGAACAATTTCTCGGCGAAGCTCGTTGGAAACGCGAAAGCGGTCAAGGAGTCCGGGAGTGAGTGGATAAGCAAGGCGAGGTAAGCGTCAACTATGCATGGTGGGAGCTGGAAATCGATACACGTGGCGTTGTTAAGTTCCGGGTGGTAGGGTCGAAGGCAGCGAAGATCGGGACCTGGGGCGTTTGGCGAAGCCGGGACTGACGAGATCGCACGGCGGCGAATGTTGCGGCGGCGGATTTTGGCCGTAGGCTGACCGTAGCATGGATGAGAGCGTCCGAGCCGCGAGCGCCGCTGTTCATGGGCGGTTTTCCGTAGACGAAGATGTGACCGCATGGTACGTCCGAGAGGCAGAGAATGGGTGTTTTTCGAAAATCCGTTTTTTTTTTTTTGTGTGTGTGGAGCGTTACTGAGATCTAGTGAGTATAACAATGACGGTCGAAGTTGTGTTGATGGGGTGGTTTGAGCTAGGGAGCATAACAAAGACGGTCGGGGCTTGAACGTTGCCGAGCCGAGCGGCGAAGGGGCAGGGGTCGCGAGGGGAGGGGGGAAGACAGGGGGAAGGAGCCGTGGAGGGGGAGAAAGTTTTGGTTTGGATTTTGTCGTTGAAGGTAACTTTGCGGGGAGGGAGGGTGGGTAGGGGTGTCCAACAGGTGGCGCGGGCATGGAAGGGTTTAAGTCGTTCTACCGAGACTAGGTCGGATTTCTTCCCCTCGGAGTCGCAGATTTCGTAATCGTTGGGTGCGGCTTGCCGGACAATGCGGTAAGGGCCGGCATAAGGGTGTAGTAATTTCTCACATTTCCCGGGTATTCTCCGAGGAGTCCGGAGGAAGACGAGGTCGTTGGCTTCAAAGTTGTGTTCACGTCGAGTCTTATCGAACCTGGCTTTATCCTTTTGTTGGGCCACCGAGTGGCGCCGAGCAGCGATGGTTCGCGCCTTCTCCGCATAAAGAATAGATTCTACTCCTTTCTGGCTTTGCAGTACGGTGGAAGGAAGGTCCAAGGCGACATCCAGCATGAGGTCAGCTTCGAACCCGTGTAGGAGGAAAAACGGTGTATAGCCAGTGACTTCGTGAAGGGAAGTATTATATGCGAAGACGAGGTATGGGAGAAAGCGATCCCAATCTTTATGGGAGTCCGAGACATAATGGGAAAGCATGTTCGCTAATGTTTTGTTAAAACGTTCGACTATCCCATTGGTGCGAGGGTGGTAGGCAGTGGTCCGGCGGTGTGTTACGCTAAAGAGGGTGGTAATTTCGCTAACCAAGCGATTGACAAATTCCGTTCCTCTGTCTGTTATGAGCTCCTTTGGGGTGCCATATTGCAGTAAAACTTTCTGGACCAGGAAATTGGCAGCCTCTTCGGCCGTTCCGCGTGGCACAGCGGCGGCAATAACAGTCCGGGTGCAATAATCGGTGCAAACGAAGACGTGAACGTTGCCGTCACCAGAAACTGGAAACGGCCCTAACTTATCCAGGCCAATTCGTTGGAACGGTTTAGTGGTTGGTGGAATGGGTTGTAAGAGACCGGCTGGTTTGAACGGGTAGATTTTCTGAGTTTGACATTGGTGACAAGATTTCACGTAATTCGTTACGTGGGCCAGCATTTTTGGCCAAAAGAAACGATTCCGCACCCGTTCCCACGTACGACGGAGGCCGAGGTGGCCGGCGGTGATGTCATCATGAAGGGCGTGGAGAACTGGGAGACGGATTGCTTGCGGGGCGGCTATGACAAGTTTGAAGCCTTCTGAAGTGCGTAGCTTGCGGTGAAGAAGGCCGTTATGTAATTGAAAGCAGCGGGCCTGTCGACGAATGATTCGTGAAGGGTTCGGTGGGTTTGTTTCGTAGAATTGGATTATGGGTGCCAAGAACGGGTCTGCCCGCTGGAGGGCAGGGATATCATGAGACCTTAAGTCGACGCTAGGTTCCGGATGGTGTGGCGTTGTCAGGTTCAGCGGGGCGGAAATAGCTGCTGGTGGGTCGGTTGGGGCGCGTGACAGCGCGTCAGCATCTTGATGGAGTCGGCCGTCTTTATATTTAATAATGGGATTAAATTCTTGGATCGTGAGAGACCAGCGGGCGAGACGACCGTTAGGATTCTTCACCGACGTGAGCCAGCAGAGGCCATGGTGGTCAGTGACCACTGTGACTGGTTGTCCATAGATATAGGGGCGAAATCTATTGAGCCCGAACAAGATAGCCAAGCACTCGCGCTCGGTGGGGCTATAATTCTGTTCTGCAGTGTTGAGAAGTTGACTGGCGTAAGCAATAACGTGCTCTGCCCCGTTAACCTTTTGCTTAAGGATAGCGCCAACCCCGAAGGCTGAGGCGTCAGTATGGACTTCGAACGGAAGGTCCCACTGAGGGTGGCGGACAATAGGTTGCTGGATCAATTGAGTTCGGAGGTGCTGGAACGCCTGTTCTGCTTCTGGAGTCCACTGGAACGCAGCGTCCTTCCTGAGTAGGTTGGTGAGTGGCCGAGCGACTTTGGAGAAATTGTTGATAAACCGACGGTAATATCCGGCGAGGCCAACGAATTGATGAACTTGTTTAGCATTTTTCGGTCGGGGAAACTTTTCGACGGCCTCGAGTAGCTTTGGATCAGGGTAGATTCCATTACCGTCGATTATGTGGCCGAGATATTTAATCCGAGTCTTGGCGAACGAGCATTTACTGGTTTTTAGTTTCAGATTTGCGCGTTGGAGGCAGGAGAGTGCTTGGTTGAGGTGGGTGAGATGGTCGGGGAAGGACTTCGAGAAGATGATAATGTCATCCAAATAGGCCATGGCAACGTCCCACATGAGACCGCCCAGGGTCTTGTACATTAAGCGTTGGAAGGTACTGGGCGCGTTACACAGGCCCATGCCCAACACATTAAATTCATATTGTCCGTCCGGTGTTACAAAGGCAGTTTTTTCTTTGGCTTCCTCGGCCAATTCAACTTGAAAGTAACCGGAAGCCAGGTCTAACGTAGTGAAGAGTGTAGCCCCTGCCAAGCGATCTAGCGTATCGTCAATGCGAGGCAGAGGGTGGACATCTTTTTTTGTAACTAAATTTAATTTGCGCCAGTCGACGCAAAAGCGCCAGGTGCCATCTCGCTTTCGTACGAGAACGACCGGAGCAGCCCAGGGGCTGCAAGATTCTCGTATAATGTTGGCTTTAAGGAGTTTCCGTACTTCTTCCTTTAGGATGGCGCGCTCTTTGAGGGACTTGCGGTATGGATGGCATCGAATCGGGGCGGCGTCGCCTGTGTGTATCTGATGTTGGATTAGGCTGGTGCGCCCGAGATCCGTATCGGACTTTGAGAATACCATAGGGTATCGGTGGAGCATGTCGAGGAGTTGGTTTCGTTCATCATGGGTCAGGTGGGTGCCAATGTCGAGGTCGGCCGGAAGGGCATTCGATGGCGGTAGGGGATCCAAGCCGTCCATAAGATTGAGTTCGATGATGTCGTGGGCGAGACCAATGTGTGTGTTGCGGTTGAGATGTATGGCCTGCTTATGCGGATTGGCAACCCGAATTGATGAATAACCGTTACAGAATGTGGTCAGTGTTTTGCAAAGCAGGAGGCCGTAGCGGTCATAGGTAGCAGTGGCAGGTTCGACGAGCATCGTACCCTGGGCACCGGTTACCATAATGTTTAAGATGGCCTCAGAAAGTGGCGCAACCGTCGTATCGGAGGAACAACGAGCGATGGAGTGGTGGGTGAGAATGTTCTTGGATAAGGGAAACGTATCGCCCTTGATGGAGACCGTGCGAGGTCCGAAATCAATGGAGACTTGGTGCTCCTCACAAAACTCGAGACCAAGTAGGATATCATATTTGAAGTTTCGGACAATGAGTACGTCGATGGAATATGATTGGGAGCCGAGTTGGAGGGTGATAGTCGTTGCCCCTTCTGGTGTTATAAGAGATCCATCCGCGACACGAAGTTGTAGTGGTCCAGCTTCGCGAATGGGGAGGTCAAATTTTGCGATGATGTCAGGGCTTGTAATGTTCTTTGTGCTTCCCGAGTCAAGTACGGCGGTTAGAGAAGAGTTGAGTAGGGTAACAGGGAGTGTGACGAGTTTATCGGAGTTGCTATAGAGTAGAGGGCAAATGGCGGTAGACGACGGGGGCGCCCCCACTTTTAGCGCCGTCTGGAGAAGTTTCCCTGGTGGTTCTGGCCATTTCCATTATTCCCTTGGTAATTCGGGCCGTTTGCTCTAGGGTAGGGTGAAGAACTACGGCGTTGTTGGGGGTGGCTGCCCCAGGGTGACGGACTGCGGCGACGATCACTACTTTCTCGTTGGGGTTGGGTGCCCCAGGGTGACGGACTGTGGTTGCGATCACTAGGTTCTCCTCGGGAGGAATGGCGGGGTTGTCTGTCATCCCTCGGTAGGGAGTTGTTTGAATTACGACAGTAGGAACTGAGGTGATCACGGCGACCACAGGTGTAACAACTCATGGATGGGCTTGGGTCGCGGCGGCGAGAGTTGAGTTTAAGAGCTTCGACCTCTTTGCGAAGCTCGCGGATTTCGTCTCTCAGAGCATCGATGTCGGCCGTCGAAGACGGTTGAAGAAGGGCGGGCGCAGTCATGGTGGTACCGTTGTCTGCGATATGTTGCTTCGTGGCCAGGGCGGTGGCCAGCATCTCAATTATCTTCTGGTCGCTGGGTTGCGTCGAAGGGATAGGGGAAACCGTGACGAGTATTTGCAGCTTCTCAAGCAAGTCAGTGGACGAGGAGGGGCACATTAAAGTTAATTTCTCTCGGAGATGGGGAAGGAGCCCGTTGGTTAAGTAATTAACTTTCTCCAGCTCGGTCATAGTTGGATTAGCGAGGGAGCAAAGGGTGAGAACTTCTCTGTAGTACGTTAGAGGATCCTCCCCGATCTTCTGTCGACGTGACATTAGCGCGTTGAGTATTGAGCGAGTTGAACGGCCAAATTGGGTTTTGATGGCGGACTTCCAGTCATCCCAGGTCGTCTGTGCTGGATTGGACCTTAATTCCGTGGAATACCATGTTAGAGCTTTACCCTGTAGGGCGGTAGGTAAGAGTTGTACTCTTCCGACATGGTTTGTTGTGGCGGTTTCGAATACCGTAATCCATTCATTTACGTCGGTAAGATCGGGATTGAATTTTGGTATCTCTCGGGGTAATTGGATTGCTTGCAGCGCGGCCGTTACGGCGGCGGCGATATCAGCGGCGGATGCCATTGCAATGGTAGGGTTGTTTTCCCTATAACTCTCGTGAGAAATCGTTGGAGGACCAACTGTGACCGAGAATGTGTCCGGATAGGCGGCAGCGGCTAAGGATTCGCTGGACCTTAAGCCTTGGTCTGCCGTCGGGGAGGGAGCCTGTGGATATACGGAACGCTTATCAAAGAGACCAAACTCCGGAGGGAGATCGAGGTGACGGCGGGAGCGACGAGGGGCCGGTTTGTCGAAACTAGCGAAAACCGCTTCTAATTCGGAGTCCGAGTACGGTTCGGTATCGGACGAGGAGTGCATACGGCGAGGGAGACTACGTGCCCGGCTGAGCTTTTCCAGCTTTATCCTCTTCGATCGGGCTCGGGGAGAGAAGTGCGCGTTAGCACGGGACGAGGCGCCTTTTATAGGGCTCGCTCGGCTGAGACTCGGGGTTTTTGGGTAGCTAACTTATATTTGGCTTGATGTCTGTCGGTAGGTGCGGTTAAGAAAATAATATGTTTTTATTCAATATAAACGTGAGAGGGGACGGTGTTTTGTTAAGTCTACCCGCGAACTAAGGGAGGATGCTTCCCGTGCCTTGGCCGTAACGAAGGGCTGAGCTTTTCCAGCTTTATCCTCTTCGATCGGGCTCGGGGAGAGAAGTGCGCGTTAGCACGGGACGAGGCGCCTTTTATAGGGCTCGCTCGGCTGAGACTCGGGGTTTTTGGGTAGCTAACTTATATTTGGCTTGATGTCTGTCGGTAGGTGCGACAATATACACTATATTTTACGAAATTAAGTATAAATAATAACTAACAAAAATTGGAAACTCGAAAGTACAAAAATACGACTAAATCTTGGACAGAAAGCGGCCTTTATAAGTACTGAGCGAACAAGTTAGGTTTGATTGGCATTGGCTGCTGCTAGAACTGAACTGACTCGAATGAACTGCTGTCCGACCTTTTACCCAAGATTCGGGAAGGTCTATTTGACCATAAGAAAATAATATCATGAGTTAATAATATGTTACCTCCCTATAAGTTACTCAGGCAATTCATTTTTATACTCCAGCGTTTTCTCCCGCGCCGCCGGCTTCCCAATTATATGCGACGCTCTGCGGCCGCCACGTGAACGAAAATCTTATTTATTCTTCTTTCCGCAAGTTTCCGGTTTTTCTCCGGAAGCTCGTGTAGTGGAAGCTAGCCAATGATATCGGAGCTATTTAAGCAGCCGAATATTTCGCTCAGTAGCCTCGGTTAAAAAAACACTTAGGAGATCAGAGGATTGTATAATTTTCTGGTTTCAAGTCACAATAACAACTCTTATCTTCAGCATTCTTTATCAATATCGGCAAATTGAATTGAGTTCCTGCATTTTTTTTTGTCTCAGTACTGACACAAACGCCATGATTTAATGTTAAATTGTTAAAACATAAACATTCACGACTAAAACATTCTCTTGGTGAAAAAGAAGCCGACGACTCGAGGACGAGAAGCCGTACGAGCGGGATTTTTTTTTTCGACAAGAGAGAGCGCAACATTCGGATTTTTTTCCCGCGCGGGCGAAATGAGAAGAAATCGCTGGATACATTACGCCTATGGAGCCTGAGTAACATATAGGGAGCTAACATATTATTAACTCATGATAATATATAGCTCCCTATAAGTATGAAACGTAGTACATTTTCATACTACAGCATTTGCTCCCAAATTTGGCGCGCCTACGCTTTTACGCCCCGTGGGAGAAGTTTCGGTACTACGAGTAAAAGGGGGGCGAAACCATCGCCGCCACCTAACGTGTCCGCGAAAGGCACGATGGGCCGGGAAACAAGATACTCCTTACCTCGTACCGGTGTAGGCGCTAGCCTCGTTCTTCAAAATCTCGCGCCATCTTTTAATTTATTATGATAATTTTGACATGTACTTAATCAGTTATAATTATCATAATAACTGACAATATAAAATTTTAAAATTTTCTAAACCAATATTTCATCTTTTTAACGCCAAAAACTCTTAATAGGTGGCATTAGAAACTTTTCACAAATTTCAATGGAAGAAAATGTTGTTCACATGGCTTAAATGGAGAGTTTCATACTTATAGGGAGCTATATTTTATTTTCTTATGATAGTATGGTATGTTCATGGAAGAAATCATACAATTCAAAACAAGTAGGGATATATTGAAAACTCATATAATTTTGATTAAAATAAAGCATTGTTTCGTTCAAAAATAAGTTTTCAGGTGTATAAAAGTACCTTTCCGTGTCCCATCATTTATAAATTTGAAATTTGAATAGTTTTATAGAAATTTAAATTTGGTTGGATTTTTAAACTTCACACTATTTGGTCAAATTATTTGGTCATTTTCCTATTCCGAGCCGAGAGATGACTCCCAAAAAACTGCTCTTTGGTATTCGACCGTTCGACGAATACATTAAAACGTACTGTTCGCACAGGCCGGGGAAATATCGCCGCGCCCGTAGAGACACAAGATGCTCCTTACCTCGTACCAGTGTAGGCGCTAGCCTCGTTCGTCAAAATCTCGCGCCATCTATTAATTTATTATGATAATTTTGACATGTACTTAATCAGTTATAATTACCATAATAATAACGTCTAGACCTTTAACTATTTAATTACAATATAAAATTTGAAAATTTTCTAAACAAATATTTCATCTTTTTAACGCCAAAAACTCTTAATAGGTGGCATTAGAAACTTTTTACAAATTTCTATGGAAGAAAATGCTGTTTACATCAAGGATGATAGGGGGTGGATACGAATTCTGAGAGAAATACGCGCCGCAACTTCGGACGCGATTGGGTCTGGTGGGACGCTAAAAATTGGGGAGGAATACTCGGGACGAAAGGCAGGTGAGCTACCTCAGAACTAGACCCTATTTAGCGCCATCGTGTTGGCCTAATTTTGAATGCATATTGCCAAAGTTATTTTAAACCTTTTTCTCATAAATAAAATTTGAAATTGAAACATTAAATTTTATATAGAGTTAATATTTAATAATTATTGTTTCGAAATTGTTGCTAAAATAATAGTGCACATAGATGACGTTGCAATAGGGAAACACCGGTAGGAATTTCTTTGACGGCGCTAAACGCGTCTGAGAGTTCTTTGTTCCGCTTTCAAGGGGGATTGAAAGGGTTATAAGATCCAATATTTCATTAAATAATGTTTTTAACTTCTAACTATGGTGTAAAATGATAATTTTTATGCACGAAAGAAGAAAAGGTTTAATAATCAATGTAAGTTTTTTCATACATAGTAAAATCATGTTTGGTTTCATCACTATGCGTTAGTAGTTAAATTCCATTTTTTTCATCAAATGACTAATCTTTTCAATCGTCCTTGAAATAGGAATTAACAAATCTAGGTGACGCCCAGCGCGTTCAAATAAATCCCTACCGGCGTTTCCATATTGCAGCGTCATCTACGTACACTATTATTTTTGGAACAATTTCGACGCAATAATTATTAAATATTAAGTCTATATAAAATTTAGTGGATCAATTGCAAATTTTATTTATGAGGGAAAAGTTTAAAATAACTTTGGCATATGTATGCGAAATTAGGCCTACACGATGGCGCTAAATAGGGTCTAGTTCTGAGGTAGCCCACCTGCCTTTCGTCCCGAGTATTCCTCCCCCATTTTTAGCGTCCCACCAGACCCAGTCGCGTCCGAAGTTACGGCGCGTATTTCTCTCAGAATTCGTATCCACCCCCTATCATCCTTGTTTACATGGCTTAAATGGAGAGTTTCATACTTATAGGGAGCTATAACAAAACTGGCCAGGTCTATTTCCGGTATATTTTTGTGGCCCCTCCCTCTAGGGTGGGTCTAGAGTGTTGCGGGAGGGTCTAGGGGAGATGGACACTACCTTTTTATGGAAAGGGAAACGTCTGACTTAAAATAACTCCAAATGGCGCCTGTCGCACTCGAAATCGCAAACCCTTATTGGGTAATTGTACAACCAACAGTGATTGAGGGCAAACTTTAAAATTAAAGGAGAGTCATGTGACCGGAAATTTACCTGGCCAGTTTTAGCGTCGCAGCCTACTTGTTTGAGCTACATTGTATTTAGCACTGTCAAGGGCAAGAGCTTCCACTCCCTATTATAAATTCTCTCTGGTGGCTCCATACACTACATAACTCATGCTAAAAAGACGCAAGTTCCATAGTTTCAGGGTAAACCACGTAAGTCAGAGCATGTAATTAAAACTATGAAAAACAATATTTAAACTTACTTTTTCTTGATGAAAAAAATAGGCGCCATTTATAGATATGGGGCTTTCATATAGTATTAACTGTTTTGAAAAAATTCCACAGAACTACAATTCGGGCTCTCAATATGTGGTTAAAATTTCAAAGATATCCATGTAATAGTTTATTTTATAAAAAATAAAGTTGCTAAGGGTGGTTTTCATTTGCCTAATATTAATCAGCCCTTTTGACGAAAAACTGGAAATTTTCCATAGAAATAACATGGGATTTTTTTCGCAAACAGCCTTTTTGTCCAGGCCCTTATAGACTTAATTATACGTTTGTTAGACTTGAAAACGGCTTTAAATGAAAGGTCCAACATTTTACTAGGCGCTAAGCGATTTTCATTGACTATAAGGCTCGTTTACATGTGCGCGAGAATTAAGCTTAAAGCGGAGAGTAGAAGTTGAAAGTCGAATCTTTTTCTCGCGCCTAAAAAAATCGCGTCTGCCAAAAGAGTTTGTTCCCGCTACTCCACCCGCTCCTTCGTTTACATACGAGCTGGGCGGTAGCATGAGCCTAGATTGCAGAGTTGCCTTTCAGTCGGAAGTAAACAACTAAAATGGCGTCGACTGTCGTTAGTTTGCTTCTGGTTAAAAAGAAACTATTGCTTTTGAAATACATTCGACATTTATAACAAAAATAGAATGGAACGCCGTTGGTGGGTACATCCTATATGGAGATATAGAAACAAAGAAGGCTATTTTCTCCTTTTGGATTAACCTTATTTGATATGATTTATATATATTTTCTCTACTTGGGCTTGAGAATAATGTTGTTTTAATTATCTAGCTTAAATGATGAGGCAATGTGATTACACGTATTTCAAAAACTTTATCTTGTTCTTTTCATTTCTTTAAAGACATTCTCAATGGTGGTGCCTAGGCCAATTTCGCGAGATAAACAAACGCAAAAATATCAAACGATATTCGGTCCTTGGCTATTATTGGCTTGGAAAATCACGTGACTCTTTGCGACAAGCAAACATGAGCTGAAAAATCTACCACAGCAGATCGGAGCTTATTCGGAACACCCGCTTCATCTATGAGCAACAAGCTCGACTTAAAAAGTTCTCGCTTGTTTGTAAACGGTACGCCTAGGGATCGCGAACCCCAATACGCCTCATCTCTCATCTTAACGCTTCGACTTTTTCCATTTCTCGCGCACATGTAAACGAGGGTGGGGGTGTTCCGAATAAGCTCCGATCTGCTGTGGTAGATTTTTCAGCTCATGTTTGCTTGTCGCAAAGAGTCACGTGATTTTCCAAGCCAATAATAGCCAAGGACCGAATATCGTTTGATATTTTTGCGTTTGTTTATCTCGCGAAATTGGCCTAGGCACCACCATTGAGAATGTCTTTAAAGAAATGAAAAGAACAAGATAAAGTTTTTGAAATACGTGTAATCACATTGCCTCATCATTTAAGCTAGATAATTAAAACAACATTATTCTCAAGCCCAAGTAGAGAAAATATATATAAATCATATCAAATAAGGTTAATCCAAAAGGAGAAAATAGCCTTCTTTGTTTCTATATCTCCATATAGGATGTACCCACCAACGGCGTTCCATTCTATTTTTGTTATAAATGTCGAATTTATTTCAAAAGCAATAGTTTCTTTTTAACCAGAAGCAAACTAACGACAGTCGACGCCATTTTAGTTGTTTACTTCCGACTGAAAGGCAACTCTGCAATCTAGGCTCATGCTACCGCCCAGCTCGTATGTAAACGAAGGAGCGGGTGGAGTAGCGGGAACAAACTCTTTTGGCAGACGCGATTTTTTTAGGCGCGAGAAAAAGATTCGACTTTCAACTTCTACTCTCCGCTTTAAGCTTAATTCTCGCGCACATGTAAACGAGCCTTAACACACGTAAATGACAGACCGAACTGAGCCGACTTTAAGATGTACCATAAGTTTATAAGATATGTTCCATAAGTGTGTCACTCGTTAATGAAAGCTTGTCATGAAGTGACGTAGGTGAAACGTCATAGATTCTTGTAAAGCGACGCGTAGTGAGGCCTTGTCAAAGGCTTAGTACAGACTAAAGAGGAGGATGGACTGCAAAACCGAACATACCTTATAAACTTATGGATGTACGTATTCTATTTATATACATAATTAGAGATAAGGCACAGTGAGAGATACGAAACAGTCGGTGGCACCCTGGTGCTTATCTAACGCTAACACAACAGCGTGAATCAAATTTGCCAACGCCCTACTAACTTCCTCATTTCCTTTATTTCTCTTGGTTATTGATTTTACTGTTACTACTATTCGAACAAAAGTACTAGTGCCATAGATACAATGAATGAAACCAAAAAGACACTAATAGACCCATGTGCATAACCGTATTAGAGCGAGTCTATAGAACGAACCCTCAACTGCTCGGGCTGGTTCTTTTATCTCATTTCTCTCTCTGTTCGGGCTCACGTAGCTCAGCACGGACCACTTCTATCTCGTTTCTCTCCCTCTTGGAGGGGTTAGGCTAAGTAAATCCCGTCGCAACGCTGCTATACATAGGTTTAGAAGTCCATTAAATTAGCCTAGGAAGTAACCAAAAGAAGGGTTTGGGACTCCCCTCTCTTGTGAAGCAATACTGAAGAAGGCCGACACATTCGCCACCTCGCGATCACTTTTCCCGGTGGGCCGGGTTATTTGAACGCCAATAGTATTAGGTCAGGTAACGTTAGGGTTGGCTATTTTAACTTCCAGAGTATTAGGTCAGGTTAGGTTAGGTTAGGTATTAGCTAGGTGTGGTTTGGGGTGGGGAGGGCGTGTTAGTTTCGTATGTGCTAGTGTAGTACTGTATACATGTTTTCTATTTCGCTAAGGTAATATTCGAATATCGAGGTGTCCAACTGTTGGGGTACAGTAAGGTCTTACCACACCTAGCTGAAAAGGTCATTTCGTCTATCCAAACTCCACAAACGATCCACGCCGACAGACCATAACCGTAAAAGCCAGTATGTATTTCACACTCGCAGCTAAAATCATATTACATATATATATATATATATATAATAATAATAACGCTCCTTCATTGTTGATGGACTTTTCAATAATGAAGGAGCGTGTTGCGTGTTTATTAGGCCCAACTGAGTGGAAAGTATCAAAGAACATGGAGTGTACAACATTTGGTTGCGGAGATATGGCCCCCCAAACATTGGCCGCTAAAACAAGGAAATATCCAACAATGTAGAGTACGACCCAGTAACCAGCTTGTTTACAAATATGAGACACTTCCAATTACCTTCAATCTAAAAACGTTTTGTACCTTTACTCAGCAGAAGGGTATGAAATGCGTAGAAGTATGCCTACGACTTACTATTCTTGGCCCATGGTTTCACCTGGTCTGTTTTTGTTGTTGTTGTCGGTGAAGGTGAGTGGCGTCGTTGTCGTGAAAGAGTACCGCATTTGGCAGTATAAAATTTTTCGTTCGGCATTGAAGGGAGAGTGAATTGCAGATAATTGTGGTGAAGTGATATTTTTCGTTAGTTATTTTATAAGTATGGCGATTATAATAGTAAGTTTAAGCATTTAATTGTACTAGTAAGGTTAAGAATTGTAGCATTTGTTTTACGTTTACTCGGTATATTTAAAGTGAGAGAGTGGATTATGGTATTGCCTTAGTTTAAATGGAAGGTCTAATACTCCCTTTAAAATTCCTGTCACCCGTCGACAATAAATAATGGTTTCGCTTTCAATCCCGCTCCCATATTTCAAAATTCAAAGAAATTGAGGGGAATTTTCAAAAAGCAAAAGGAGGTATATACCGACGTTATATTTAAATTGGGCTTATGGCGGTGTTTGTTTTTGAAAGTTACGTGTATTTCTCCACAAATCGAGAAGAATTTTAAAGCAAAAGAAAGTACTAGCTTGTGGTCCCTTGGATATTACAATTATAACGTAAGTAAATTTATTTAAGTAAGTATGAAGGGTTATATTTTATTTTATTTTTGTTAGGGCATCGAGGTGCTATTCACTCTGATTTTCTGTAGTTCTTTTACGGGGTATTTCGTTTTGCCACTGTTAAAAAATACGCATCGTGGGGCTACTCACTCACGTTTTCCGTTCGTGTCACACTATTATAAATCATGGGCAGTCACAAGCTTCTACGCGCAAACGATTTCGTCTTTCTAAAAAAACAGCCTTCCCGTATTTGAGGGGTAAAAATAGGGGAGAAACCGGAATTGGGGTCAAGCATTTCCGGCTACGGCCAACTTTGCGCGATCTCGTTTGGCCGTATTTCGGAGTATTGCCCTTTAAAAATGGCGGTTTTCCGAATTTATCTTGTTGAAACCCAAACCTTACCTTAGGCTAAGAATAGTTAAACGGTACGGCAAAAGATAAAGTTAAGTATTTTAATTTTTCAAGATGATTAAAAATAAGCTCTGCGCTTCACCTAACTGTAATAGTTTTAGTCGCTACTTTCATAAACCGTACATAAAAACCAAGCCTTTGCTATGCAAACTAGGCCTTGCCACACTCACGCATGCGCTGAGTTTGGAATTATATTTTCCGGATTTTTGAGCCACGTGATTTGACCCCAAAGAGTGACGAAGTTCCGGTTTCCAATAAATTGAGCCGATAGATCGCGCTACTAGTGGCCGTTTTTTCCGTTGGACGCCTTTTCGCGACCCTGCCTAGTCCTCTTACTATTCTTGGCCCATGTATAAATATAGCAGTGGTAAAAAAATTGAAGTAATAATTTTGGAACAGTTAAGGGGGGTGGGCAGTTATTCGAGGTGCTATTCACTCAAATATTCTGTACGCCTGTTTAGTACGGTACGATGTGGCTAGTATTGCGAGCCCTTGGGTTGTCTTGTTCTCCCTTATTCATGTACGTACCATGCCTGACAAACTTCTCAGTTTGGATTAAGAAATTCATCGTATCAAAAACTTCAAAATTTAAGCGACTTGAAATCAAAAATGCTTAGTCCCAGCCTAGTCAAATTTTGTATGTTACCAAGAAGGAATTTACTATAAAAAGGCCTAAAAAGGCGTCCGGTGCGCGCGTGATAGTCGACAATCCCCCCTTCATGGGTGGGGGGAGGCTGGAAACCAAGGCGGGACTTAATATTTTATCTTACTCTATGTTTTCCACCATCTATTTCTTTTACCTTTTCGTTAAGCCTTGGTTTGGTTTTTGGAATTCACGAAATCATAAGTATAGTACACTATACTTAGAAACAATTATACAACGAACGATTTTCTCGTAGAGACACGTATTCAAAATCCATTAAGTTAGGTTTAAAACCTTTAACAAAATTGTTAATGGCAATTAAAAACCATTCCCTAACCGTTTCAGCACCGCTGGCAGCCTCCATTTTCTGTTTACTTTGCTCGAGGTTTTTTCTCTATTCGGAATACGTCAATCGCGTCTGTATAACCTATCCCCACGGGATCCAATAGGAAAGCGCAGAGCAATGACGGGCATGAAAGGGGTGGGGCTTTATTGTCCACTAACACCGGCGTAAGAGTGGAAGCGTAAAATCTAGTGACTTAGGCATTCTTATAGTAAATGAATTCTTGATGTTACCTTCAAAAATATAACTATGCAAAATCCTCTTAACACATAGAGCATGTGCAAGAATAAAAAGAACTGTAGTATTTGTTTGAAATTTGGAATCTTTTACTGATTTTTCTCCACCTAAAGATTATGGAACCCAGGTATACAATATATACTTATCTTTTGCTTGAAAACTAGTAATTACGGCGCCGATTTATGGTAAATTAATACAAATTTAAGGTCTTAAACCTAAACCTATATTTCAGAACCTAGAGATATTCTTTGAACACCGGAAGTTAATAGTAAATCTCCTGCAAATTCCCAAAATTTCATCAAAAGTCCGAAAATATCCTCGAAATCTGAAAATCTCCTTCAACATCTATATCCCAAAATCTCCTTCAAAATCTGAAAATCCTGAACAAAATCCCGAAATCTCCTTGAAAATCCCGTAATCTTAAAATCTTGGACTACATTTCATCATTTCTAAAATCTCAGTCAGAATCTCAAAATATGGGGCAAAATCTCAAAATCTTGAAATCTCAAAATCCCGTACACTAAAATGCCGAACTTCCGACCCCCCACAGAATGGTCTTGTAATTGGTGATAGAATCGATAAAAAATCACTTGATTTTCCACTTCACCCTCCCTTTAAAGCACTTAAACTAGGTATAAAGTGTTCACAATTGAACGTGGTTTAATAGACTATATATACGCGTGAAAAATTATTTACATGAATCGAGGGGCTATTCATTCGCCAATATTTTGTACACCTGATTTCTGAATTTTTATGTGAATTCCGGTGATTACTGAACGAATTCCGTGATTTCCGTGATTACGCTTATTATAGGTGATTTCCGTAATCAAGAAGTGATATCTGGGTTATTAGGGAGAAGGTATAAATTCGCCACATTTCGCTAGTATTGCGAGCCCTTGGGTTGTCTTGTTCTCCCTTATTCATGTACGTACCCTGCCTGACAAACTTCTCAGTTTGGATTAAGAAATTCATCGTATCAAAAACTTCAAAATTTAAGCGACTTGAAATCAAAAATGCTTAGTCCCAGCCTAGTCAAATTTTGTATGTTACCAAGAAGGAATTTACTATAAAAAGGCCTAAAAAGGCGTCCGGTGCGCGCGTGATAGTCGACAATCCCCCTTCATGGGTGGGGGGAGGCTGGAAACCAAGGCGGGACTTAATATTTTATCTTACTCTATGTTTTCCACCATCTATTTCTTTTACCTTTTCGTTAAGCCTTGGTTTGGTTTTTGGAATTCACGAAATCATAAGTATAGTACACTATACTTAGAAACAATTATACAACGAACGATTTTCTCGTAGAGACACGTATTCAAAATCCATTAAGTTAGGTTCAAAACCTTTAACAAAATTGTTAATGGCAATTAAAAACCATTCCCTAACCGTTTCAGCACCGCTGGCAGCCTCCATTTTCTGTTTACTTTGCTCGAGGTTTTTTTTTTCTCTATTCGGAATACGTCAATCGCGTCTGTATAACCTATCCCCACGGGATCCAATAGGAAAGCGCAGAGCAATGACGGGCATGAAAGGGGTGGGGCTTTATTGTCCACTAACACCGGCGTAAGAGTGGAAGCGTAAAATCTAGTGACTTAGGCATTCTTATAGTAAATGAATTCTTGATGTTACCTTCAAAAATATAACTATGCAAAATCCTCTTAACACATAGAGCATGTGCAAGAATAAAAAGAACTGTAGTATTTGTTTGAAATTTGGAATCTTTTACTGATTTTTCTCCACCTAAAGATTATGGAACCCAGGTATACAATATATACTTATCTTTTGCTTGAAAACTAGTAATTACGGCGCCGATTTATGGTAAATTAATACAAATTTAAGGTCTTAAACCTAAACCTATATTTCAGAACCTAGAGATATTCTTTGAACACCGGAAGTTAATAGTAAATCTCCTGCAAATTCCCAAAATTTCATCAAAAGTCCGAAAATATCCTCGAAATCTGAAAATCTCCTTCAACATCTATATCCCAAAATCTCCTTCAAAATCTGAAAATCCTGAACAAAATCCCGAAATCTCCTTGAAAATCCCGTAATCTTAAAATCTTGGACTACATTTCATCATTTCTAAAATCTCAGTCAGAATCTCAAAATATGGGGCAAAATCTCAAAATCTTGAAATCTCAAAATCCCGTACACTAAAATGCCGAACTTCCGACCCCCACAGAATGGTCTTGTAATTGGTGATAGAATCGATAAAAAATCACTTGATTTTCCACTTCACCCTCCCTTTAAAGCACTTAAACTAGGTATAAAGTGTTCACAATTGAACGTGGTTTAATAGACTATATATACGCGTGAAAAATTATTTACATGAATCGAGGGGCTATTCATTCGCCAATATTTTGTACACCTGATTTCTGAATTTTTATGTGAATTCCGGTGATTACTGAACGAATTCCGTGATTTCCGTGATTACGCTTATTATAGGTGATTTCCGTAATCAAGAAGTGATATCTGGGTTATTAGGGAGAAGGTATAAATTCGCCACATTTCGCTAGTATTGCGAGCCCTTGGGTTGTCTTGTTCTCCCTTATTCATGTACGTACCCTGCCTGACAAACTTCTCAGTTTGGATTAAGAAATTCATCGTATCAAAAACTTCAAAATTTAAGCGACTTGAAATCAAAAATGCTTAGTCCCAGCCTAGTCAAATTTTGTATGTTACCAAGAAGGAATTTACTATAAAAAGGCCTAAAAAGGCGTCCGGTGCGCGCGTGATAGTCGACAATCCCCCTTCATGGGTGGGGGGAGGCTGGAAACCAAGGCGGGACTTAATATTTTATCTTACTCTATGTTTTCCACCATCTATTTCTTTTACCTTTTCGTTAAGCCTTGGTTTGGTTTTTGGAATTCACGAAATCATAAGTATAGTACACTATACTTAGAAACAATTATACAACGAACGATTTTCTCGTAGAGACACGTATTCAAAATCCATTAAGTTAGGTTCAAAACCTTTAACAAAATTGTTAATGGCAATTAAAAACCATTCCCTAACCGTTTCAGCACCGCTGGCAGCCTCCATTTTCTGTTTACTTTGCTCGAGGTTTTTTTTTTCTCTATTCGGAATACGTCAATCGCGTCTGTATGACCTATCCCCACGGGATCCAATAGGAAAGCGCAGAGCAATGACGGGCATGAAAGGGGTGGGGCTTTATTGTCCACTAACACCGGCGTAAGAGTGGAAGCGTAAAATCTAGTGACTTAGGCATTCTTATAGTAAATAAATTCTTGATGTTACCTTCAAAAATATAACTATGCAAAATCCTCTTAACACATAGAGCATGTGCAAGAATAAAAAGAACTGTAGTATTTGTTTGAAATTTGGAATCTTTTACTGATTTTTCTCCACCTAAAGATTATGGAACCCAGGTATACAATATATACTTATCTTTTGCTTGAAAACTAGTAATTACGGCGCCGAATTATGGTAAATTAATACAAATTTAAGGTCTTAAACCTAAACCTATATTTCAGAACCTAGAGATATTCTTTGAACACCGGAAGTTAATAGTAAATCTCCTGCAAATTCCCAAAATTTCATCAAAAGTCCGAAAATATCCTCGAAATCTGAAAATCTCCTTCAACATCTATATCCCAAAATCTCCTTCAAAATCTGAAAATCCTGAACAAAATCCCGAAATCTCCTTGAAAATCCCGTAATCTTAAAATCTTGGACTACATTTCATCATTTCTAAAATCTCAGTCAGAATCTCAAAATATGGGGCAAAATCTCAAAATCTTGAAATCTCAAAATCCCGTACACTAAAATGCCGAACTTCCGACCCCCCACAGAATGGTCTTGTAATTGGTGATAGAATCGATAAAAAATCACTTGATTTTCCACTTCACCCTCCCTTTAAAGCACTTAAACTAGGTATAAAGTGTTGACAATTGAACGTGGTTTAATAGACTATATATACGCGTGAAAAATTATTTACATGAATCGAGGAGCTATTCATTCGCCAATATTTTGTACACCTGATTTCTGAATTTTTATGTGAATTCCGGTGATTACTGAACGAATTCCGTGATTTCCGTGATTACACTTATTATAGGTGATTTCCGTAATCAAGAAGTGATATCTGGGTTATTAGGGAGAAGGTATAAATTCGCCACATTTCCAGCTTTATCTCCAGTCCAAACGTAGGTCCGGAGTTAATCCCCGCCTCTAAATTACAACCAGCATCTCATTGGTTCTTGAAAACTTAAGTCATCGCGACGTGAATGACGAAAATTACGTATTTTGCGCCTGAGAAGAGGCGAAATAGCCTGGCCTCCTTTTACGTCCCCCCTTGTATTTTGAAAGGGGGACTGGGACTATGGCGCGCGAACACTTAGGCATCTTATACCTTCTCTCTAATAAACTAGATATCACTTCTTGCCATAATCTTTACACTGATTTCCATGCCGCAGTTTATCCGTGATTTCTGTTTTAATTCCAATGAATTCCGGTGATATTTTGGTGAATGCCTTGAATACCACTGGATTCTTCGTGAATTACAATGAATGCAGTGATTATTTGAATTTCAACTGATTACGATTTTTATTTTGGATTTTGAATTTCTCGATTGATTATGCGTGATTATTTCACGAAATGTGTGATTTCCGAAGTGATTACAAAAGATTACTAGTAAAAAATGTGATAATTTCTGATTTTCTCGAGATTTTACGTGATTTCCAGTGATTATCTCGGTTCAGCCGAATATCGGTACCTATACCGATATCTGACCGATATTGGTATCAGTATCGCCCCATCTCTATTTATGTTCCAATACCGGTTTAAACCCATACCGATATTTCGGTTCAGCCAAATATCGATACCAATAAGTAATTTTGAAGAAAAAAGTAAGATTAGAATTTTTTAAAATAATTAATATAAGTTTTATAATCATGTCTTCAAAAGTGAAAATTTGAATATCTTCAGGCAATTAATTTTCTACACTTATCTTTTACACTTTCCCGTCTTTGTCTACAAGGTCAGTTTTTATTAATTATAAAATGAGATTTAATCCATTCGCTAACAGCTTAGAGGGGGAAGGTTATATTATATTTTGAGAAATGAACTAGCAGTGTAAATCACTCATCGACCCACGAATCTTGTTTACACACTTTCAGTAGCAACACCTCTCGCACTTTCTCTCTCTCTGGCTTTCAATTGCCCTCCGGTATGACAGGGATACTAGATGTTTTAAGAGGGATTCGAAGGGAGAGGGAAATTGTATGAGCGTTGTCATGCGCAGTAGGGCCGTCGACCGGATTTATAGTTTTTATTACCACCATCCGAAGTCCATTAAATTAGCCTAAGAAGTAACCAAAAGAAGGGTTTGGGACTGCCCTCTCTTGTATAGCAGTACTGAAGAAGGGCGACAAAATCGCCACCTCGCGATAACTTTTCTCAGACCTCCAGTTTAGGCCCGACTCGTACGCCAAAATTTGCACTATTGGGACAGAAACAGCTATTGGCTGAACATGAACGCGGAATCTCTAGAGGGATCGGAAAACGGCCTCCTCCCACTGTACAAACCGAGTTCTCTCTAGCATACCATATATATATATAAAGCGAACGCGCTATAGAGAGGAATCTACCACGTTTTCCGGTTCAGCGTTCATGGGCTGAAGAAGTCACGCCCCGCTCACGTGAAGAAAGATTTCCAAGAGAGGAGCTCGAGATTTCAAACAGGCTTAGGAAAGGAGGAAAATACTAAACCCCCATCCATGAAGTTAAAAGAGGTCTTTACCCAAGCAGAGACTTCGCTGTACCTGCCATTGTAACTGTTTACTTCCTAGGCTAATTTAAAGGATGATGAGGGGGGGAGGATGCGCTAACTGTGGAACGGCTTAGGTCTGGTGGGACGCAACAAAATGGGGGAGGAATACTAAGACGGGATACGACTTCTATTTGTCCTTGAAAGGGGGAAAACAAACAAAAGAGGGCACGCTATTTAGACTCCCGTTAAATGATAACCCTCTGCCGCAAGCGCGTCGGAATGTACGTGAAATAAATCAAGTTGCTCATCCCTCTTTAAACATATGGTATCCCTGCTTCCAGCAACACCTCTCGCACTCTCTCCCTCTGGCTTTCAATCTCCCTCCGCTATAATAAGGGGCCGGGGGGCGAATCCCCTTACAAATGACGTAACTCTGCACGTGACCACTCCGCCGACGACGGTTGAATCAAAGCCGATGCTAGCTCCAAAGCTTCAGTTTCTGATCGAGAACGAAGAGCGCGTGTTATGAAAGGCGCTTAGGATTTACAAGACTGAGTGCGATCCACTAACATCCGAGGGAAATCATAAGTTGCGAAAGATGAAATGAGGAGGTAAGCTCAAAGTGTTTTATTCCGCTTCCGCTTTGTTGTTCGAGTTGGCTTCCCACGAGGAAGTGGGTAAAGTGGATATGTATGTAATATCATTTCATGAGATCTAACCTTTTTACAAGTTTACCCTTATTTATCGAGAGCACGATTATTAGGTGACCGACAATTGGGAGCGCGACAATTTGGAGCTTTGAAAATTGGGTGTCCGGCAATTGGGAGAATTTAAAATTGAATGAGCGATAATTTGGTGTCAAGGAAACTGGCAGAGCCTCAATTGGGTGCTTAAGTTTTATTTTGTAAAAATTACAAATATCTTGTCATGCTCAATTTTATTTTAAAACAACAGGTTAGGTGAGATAGGTCAGGTTAGGTCTAGTTAGGTTTTAATATGGTTGAGGTAGGTCAGGTAAGTTTTGGTTTGGTTGAGATGGTCTGATTAGGTTTAAATTTGGTTGAGATAGGTTAGGTTAGGTTTGGTGTGGTTTGGTTGAGATAGGTCAGGTTAGGTTTGGTTTGGTTAAGATAGGTCAGGTTAGGTTTGGTTTGGTTTGGTTGAGATAGATCAGGTTAGGTTCGGTTCAGTCTTGCTAGGTTTTGTTTGGTTAGGTTAGGTTAGGTTAGGTTTGTTTCGGTTTGGTTGAGATAGGTTACGTTAGGTTTGGTTTGTTTGAGATAGCTCAGGTTAGGTTAGGTTTGTTTGAGATAGCTCAGGTTAGGTTAGGTTTGGTTTGGTTGAGATAGATCTGGTTTGGTTCGGTTCAGTCATGCTAGATTTGGTTCAGTTAGGTTTGGTTGAGATAGGTCACGTTAGGTTAGGTTTGGTTCGGTTGGGTTGAGATAGGTCACGTTAGGTTAGGTTTGGTTCGGTTGGGTTGAGATAGGTTTGGTTTGGTTGAGGTAGGTCAGGTTAGGTTTGGTTTGGTTTGGTTCGGTTGAGATAGATCTGGTTTGGTTTGGTTGAGGTAGGTCAGGTTAGGTTTGGTTTGGTTTGGTTTGGTTGAGATAGATCTGGTTTGGTTTGGTTCAGTCATGCTAGGTTTGGTTGAGATAGATCAGGTTAGGTTCGGTTCAGTGATGCAAGGTTTGGTTCAGTTAGGTCAGGTTTAAGTTGTGTTTTTCGCCAAACTTATACGGTTTTACCAGAAATATGTTTTTTTTTGTGAAAAAAATCAATTCGCCCAATTGATGCTCTGCCAGTTTCAATGACACCAAATTGTCGCTCATCCAATATTTGGACACTCAACTTACAACCCTACCAATTGTCTGACACCCAGTCGTTGTCACCTTATGATCCTTCAACCCAATTGTCGTAGACCCTATCTTATCATAGTTTTGAGACATAAAATTTTTAGTGGGGTTACTTTCCTTTAGAACATAAAATGTTCCATAAGTTTGTTATTGGTTACTGAGAGCTTGCCATGAAGTGACGTAGTTGAAACGTCATAGATTCTCGTAAAGCGACGCATGGTCAATTCTCGCTTCCGTCGTTCTCGAACTAGTTATCTCGAGCTGTAAGTCTCTCAGTAGCATTACGAAGCATAGGTAGTGTCATCCTGATGGAAATAACATAACCGCAAAAACGGATTTATGCACTAAGAACGTGGGATCATAGCTTTGGCCTCTGGTACCATCCTCGCATACTTTATTGAGAAACTTCGTCTGCTTATATTTTGACTCCACCCACAAATTCTGTGTATAGAGACTTCTCTATTTTTGTGGTTAAATATTTTTTCCGAAATTGCGCCAGTGGTAAAAAAGCGAAGTGGACAACAATGCGATATAACTCCCGATTTAGTGGAATTAAGTTTTAAAGTTAAGAATATAAATAATTGATGTTTCTTTTTTAAGCATCTAGTTTTTCTTTCTTTATATATTTAACCACGAAAATAGAGATATACAGAATTTGTGGGTGGAGTCAAAATATAAGCAGACGACGTTTCTCAATAAAGTATGCGAGGATGGGTAGTGAATTTGCTACCTTCAACGTTCTTCTCACATAAATCCGTTTTTGATAACCGGCATAAAAAACATCGATGACTAAAAGATGACATCGTCTTACTGAAGGGTTTTTGGCGTCTTTGGGCGTGACGTCATGATGCTCATCGAATGCCCATCAGAAAAATCGGCTGTGAGAACTGGTTTTTTTGTGAGCATCGGATTCATGACGTAAATTTCGTCATTTTGCGCCGTGACAAAAAATGGAGGGAACTACATCTCAATCTCCTGCAATCTTAAATAATGAAGAATTGACAAATATTATCCTTATGGATAATAATACTAAAAATCAACTTGGAAATATAGTATTGCGGTAAAAAAAGGATCATGACAGAAATTTCTTTTATCTAATACTAGCTGTTACCCGCGGCGTCGCTCGCGTGTAATAAGAACTTCCATCAAAAGGATATAAAGAATGGGTAGATTTTACTGATGACTAATATTTTTGTAGCATCCTAAGAGCGAAGGCACTCGGTGTTGCCCGTCAGCCCGTCGGGACAGTTTTTCTTTTCACGCGGAAATTATTCTATAAAGAAGGGTTTTTAAGTTTTTGGCCGCCATTTAAAAAGATGGCAACAAATCGAACTGAAAAGACCATTCAGCCCATCTATAGGTTAAAGGAAGCCAGTGTACTAAATATTTGTGACATCGGGTGAAACGCGCGGACTTTGTTGCAGAAAATGTTTTACATTTCTGGGAGCCATTTTTAAATATGGCGGTGGATTGGAAAAATCTTTCTTAGTACGCGCCAACTATTTATGAGTAACGTTCCTGCAAATTTTCAGTCTTTTAGGGCAAGCGGTTTGGGCTGGGTGTTGATTATAAGTCAGTCGGCCGGTCAGTAAGTCAGTCAGGACTTTGATTTATATATTATATATTATCTAATATAAACGTTTTCGGACTTTTACATTTTGTTGTTTAGAACATCTCCCCGTCAAGCGCGTCGCCGCCATTTTGAAAAGCATCGTTTACACAAAATTGTGCCGTCCAACAGCTACGACGTCAAAAGAACACCGATTTCATTTTTCCCAAACTTCGATGTTTTTCCTGATGAGTGTTACTGAACGCAGCCTAGAAGTAGTGAAGGGCACAAACCGATATTATATCAGTGAGTACAAATTGAAAGGAGAGCCAACATGGCTCTCACATGCACCTACCTCGGCCGAGGAGTAAGACGTCACGTCATCCGTTGAGAAGGAAATTCAAAAAGGGTAAACACGAAAATACGGTTAGAGGCTCACAACTCGGTCGTAATGCTGGCCGAAACGTAAACACACTTTTCTGATTTTTTCCCCTCTAGGTAGCGCCGATTGCGCATGTGCGGCACGCTCTTTGAGAGCCTCAGCACTTGTAAGGGTTTTGAAGGGGGGGGGGGCTGACGGAGAATTTGGTCTCTCCGAATCTCCTTTCTATTTGTGCTCACTAATTATATCGGTTCAAATACGATTCCATACATCAAAAAAAAATATTTTTCGAATAGTTCAAATTTTGTCGAATTTGGATTAATACGGTCTTAAAATTATCCATGCAATCAGGAATCAGAAAATTAGAACCCAACTTTAATAATTTAAGGAACTAGTAGTGTGATTGGGCTCTAATATCTATATCTATATAAATCAAAGCCCAGACTGACTGACTGAGTGATAATCAACGCCAGCCCAAACCGCTTGCCCTAGAAGGCCGAAAATTTGCAGGAACCTTACTTATAAAAAGCAGGCGCGTACTTAGAAAGATTTTTCCAATCCGCCACCATCTTAAAAAATGGCGCTCAGAAATGTAAAAAATCTTCTCTATGCAAAGTTCGAGCGTTTCAACCGATTTCAAAAATATTCAGTACAGAGGTTTCCTTTAACCTATAGACGTGCTGATTAGTCTTTCGGGTTCGATTTGTTGCCATCTTTTTAAATGGTGGCCAGAAATTTAAAAATCCTTCTTTATGGAATAATGTCCGCGTGAAAAGTAATAAAAAATGTCCCGACGAGCTGACGGGCAACGCCGAGTGCCTTCGCTCCTAGGGTGGTACAAAAATATTAGTCATCAGTGAAATATACCCATTCTTTATATCATTCTGATGGTAGTTCTTATTACACGCGAGCGGCGCCGCGGGTAACAGGCTAACAGCTAGTGTATCGAATATGTCTTTGCCATAGAAAAATTCAGTGTAAAGCTGCTGATTAATGATTATGGAAAGTAATTAAGACGGTTTAACTTTATTTATTCAATAAAAGAGCTAATCTCTATGACCAATAAGCGTAAGCATAAGTTTATAACGAATATGTTCCTTCCATAAGTAAGACACTTCCTATACTTGGTAATGCTTCCTAAGAGACTTACAGTTCGAGATAACTAGTTCGAGAACGACGGAAGTGAGCAAATTGAAGTACTACACTCTGTGGTTAACTAATTTTGCAGTACTTACATCTAGGTCCTATTTAGTATATGCATTTCTAAGCCTTTGACAGCAGCGCCTCACCACCAGGCGTACGTCGCTTTACCTCCAATCAACGACCTACTTCGATCACTTCATGAGAAGCTCCAGTTTGTAATCAGTGACTAACTTATGGAATGAACATATCTTATAAACTTACAGGGTAAGTGAAATAGTCAGGTTGCGACAGAGTTCGTGCCACAACCTAGATTCAATAGAGAGGTAGCTATTAAGTCAAAATAAACGGTAAAGATAAAACCGGTGATGGGGGTAACTTTGAGGTGGGATGAGGTCCGTTTCATGGCAAGGAGTCAATAGCGGTGACTGCCGGAAGTTGAAAGGAACGGAAAGGGTTAAGCCAGTGACGGTTAAACTTTCAAAATGGGATAAAGTGAAACAACAAAAAATGTCCATGATTTCAGAAGTATATAAGACTTCTCTTCGAGAGAAGTGTACGACCACAAAGCGAATCAGAATTAACATTTGGAGTGCACAAGGTTTCTAAATCGAATCACATACGCCATGTAAATAGTTCCTTCGTCATTACTCTATTATCGGTGCTTAACTATTTGCCAAGGCACATGCGCTGTGTGTGTTTTTGTCCCAGCCACGTCAAGACAATCAAGGTTTACGCCTACAAGATTGATGAATATTTAGTAAATATAAACAGCTATAGAATCCAACCCCTAAGGCGCGATAGTTACCCATCTGAAGTTTGATGAGCGGGAGATCAAACAAAAATGGTTCCCTCGCCCGGGAAGAATCATGTTACATAACTTAAGTATTAAGAGGATACAGAGTGTCACCCTTCTTCTATTATCCCCTTCTGATATTTTCGTGACTAGATCCCTCAGCTACATTGATAAGAACAATCAATTAGACGGGTTTCAGTTTAAAATTCGTCTTTCTTTTAAAAACAATCAGAAACCTTTTCAACTCAAACCGTAGCCGTAACCAGTCTGGAAAATAGTAATATTTGTTCAACTAGTCCTTAGTACCCGTGACCACCCCCCCTAGTGTCCCAAATAATAAACTGGTCTCAGGACTACTCCCCTCCCTTAGTTTTACTATAGATTTTTCAATTAATAAACTGGTCCCAAGAACCAGTAACCCCCACTTCATGAATTTAAAAACTAGTTCAACCAATTAATAAAGTTTATTCGGTTACTATTCGGTATTCGGCCGTTTTTTTCGTATTCGGTATTCGGCCGAATATTTCGTAATATTCGGCCGAATACCGAATCTGAAATCATGAAGGAAAAAAACGGAAAAAATACTCAAAAATTATTTATTTCAATAACAATTTTTACTTTAATATTTATAATCTACCAGTGGTAAGTTCTGATGAATAAAATCTAAGTTTTTCAGCATTTGTTGATTCCACACAGGCGATTTTTTGTTTGTCGATGACATTTTGTAAAGCATATAGTGACACGATCTACTCGCAAATGAACCAAAAACCTAAAGACGCTATAGACGGGTCCTATGGTGTTAAAGAGAGCGCGTTGAAAAATCGTAACTTCCCCCTTTTCATTCCCTCCTTCCCGAGTTTATCACCAACGTTGAAAGCTTCCGCGCAGGCGCGCTGTAGCAGAGGCGGTAGAGAGCGGATCTAATAGTACAGTCATTTTAGCCCAAAAAAAGAGGGAACCCGCAACAAATTGAAACAAAGCTGAAAATTTCAGATCTTATAGATTTTTGGGCGCTCTTTAACGTGGTGTGGTCTCCCACACTCTCCCATTGGAGAAATTTCCGCCATATTGAAAAATGGCGGACGAAATCGAGAAAACGTTTAATAGCTCCGGTTCTACTTAACCGATTAACACGTAACTAGGCTTTAATTGTAGATCACCTTCAAACACATAATTCGGCCAGCATTACGACCGAGTTGTGAGCCTCTAACCGTATTTTCGTGTTTACCTTTTTTGAATTTCCTTCTCAACGGATGACGTGACGTCTTACTCCTCGGCCGAGGTAGGTGCATGTGAGAGCCATGTTGGCTCTCCTTTCAATTTGTACTCACTGATATAATATCGGTTTGTGCCCTTCACTACTTCTAGGCTACGTTCAGTAACACTCATCAGGAAAAACATCGAAGTTTGGGAAAAATGAAATCGGTGTTCTTTTGACGTCGTAGCTGTTGGACGGCACAATTTTGTGTAAACGATGCTTTTCAAAATGGCGGCGACGCGCTTGACGGGGATATGTTCTAAACAACAAAATGTAAAAGTCCGAAAACGTTTATATTAGATAATATATAATATATAAATCAAAGTCCTGACTGACTTACTGACCGGCCGACTGACTTATAATCAACACCCAGCCCAAACCGCTTGCCCTAAAAGACTGAAAATTTGCAGGAACGTTACTCATAAATAGTTGGCGCGTACTAAGAAAGATTTTTCCAATCCACCGCCATATTGGAAAATGGCGGACGAAATCGAGAAAACGTTTAATAGCTCCGGTTCTACTTAACCGATTAACACGTAACTAGGCTTCAATTGTAGATCACCTTCAAACACATAATTCACCTCTTAAGATATTTTGTCCTACAACTAACCGGAAGTTCACAATCTGACTCTCAAGATTAGCCTCATATAAAAATGGGAATTTAAAGCATTTTATGGTTTCTATTTCCAGAATACATATCCAAAATCGAGAAAAAGTTTAATAACTCTGGTTCTACTAACCCGATTAACAAGTTATTAGGCTTCAATTGTAGATTTCTTTCATACACATAATTCACCCAAAAGATATGTTGTCCTACAACTAACCGGAAGTTCACAATCCAGCCCGGAAGGTAAGGCAAATCTAATTTTTGAGTATTTCGAAACGGTTTCAAGCGAAATAAATGCAAAGAGGGTTTTAAACCTAAAATATATTATTCCCAATATATTTTTACCTCTTTAAGTGACGATGACGTCACGGAGAGGTATTATACTGGGCGTGTGTGTGTGGGGGGGGGGGTCCGTCTGTCTGTGTGTCGGTCACCGCGTCCGCAGTTGGCAAATCGGAGCAAACGTTTTGCTTCTACTCCCAACGTTAGGATCAAGAAGTGCGTGGCGATCAGGGCTTCATGCAATTGCGGATTTCTTATCATTTATTGTGAATCAATCGCCTTATATACCCTAAATTTCCAAAAATTGTTAAAGAGGCATACGCTACAATTCAAACGTCAACAATAGCTATGTTTAAAATTATTTTAGGAATTAAGTTTCTTAAAACGACTTCATTAGAATTACGTTAAACCAGGGTTGGCAAGTTTTTGCCAGGGGTGGAAAAAACCGCGGTTTTTACCTGGTAAAAACCGGGTGGCAAAAACTAATTTTTCCGCGGTTTTTACCGCGCGGTTTAAACCAGGTTAAAACCGGTGGCAAAAACCATTTTTTCCGCGGTTTTTTCCACTTTTTAAGGTTTTTTCCAGTTGCTATGTGAAGTATTTGACTAATTATTCGTTAAATATTCGCGAAAAACCTGGCAAATTTGAATACTAAAAATTTAATAGAGTAATAACCACCTGAAATTTAAAAATTAAAAATACTATTGTTATTTTTCTAACATAACAATAATAAACATCACGAAAATGCACTTAAAACTCGCTAGTTTACCACTTTGTAACCATGAATTTAGTTTTTGCCGGTTTTTACCGGTTTTTTCCACGTGTCCCGGCAAAAACTAGTTTTTCCCGGGTTTTTGCCAACCCTGCGTTAAACTACTGAAGACTAAAGTAATTAATATCAATTATATTTTCTTAATTATTTTCTTAATATTATTAATTGCGTTTCGTTTCGGAGAGGTTTATTTTTTTTTACCAACTTGTATATTAGTATATTTATCAATATTGGTTAAGCTTAAGTTTAATCATAGTCCTCTACTTAAGGTTGAGCCTCAAAACCTCTATGTTCATTTAAACAAGATACTCCCTTGCATTGTCTACAAATTAAAGAACAGACTGGACCAGTTTTACCGCATTCACATTTCAAATCAGAGACTTCCTTGCATTTACGAGGGATCATATGCAGAAGCTCAGCTGGAGCAGGTTGTAGAGTGGTAACGATTGGTTTGAGTTCAGACCCTACCTGTCTCCAACCCCATTCTCTAGCATTTAGGCTGCTTCCAAGCCACGTTTGAACTTGGTGATAAACTCTATTTGAATGTTGCTTTGCTGCCGCACTTGTTGGTCGAAGAGAAGCTAATTCAAAAGCTCAATTCCATAATCTTCATTTAAAGTACACACTTGGTTATGTTAACTTTGTTTCAAACGCTTTAACTCAACTTTAGCCGTATTGACAAGTGTGGGCGAACAATGGTATATATTAAAATATTAAGTTTTATGATGGTAAAAAGGCTGTTTTACCCTCTGCCGTACTATACATTATAGCTCTTGCCAGAAAAGAAACAAAATTTGTCAGTAATAGGAACTATATGTTTAATTTTAAAACGTATTCTGAAAATAGAAACCATAAATGCTTAAAATCCCCATTTTTTCTACGAGGCTAATCTTCAGGGTCAGATTGTGAACTTCCGGTTAGTTGTACGACAAAATATTGTAAGAGGTGAATTATGTGTTTGAAGGTGATCTACAATTGAAGCCTAGTTACGTGTTAATCGGTTAAGTAGAACTGGAGTTATTAAACGTTTTCTCGATTTTGTCCGCCATTTTCCAATATGGCGGAAATTCCTCCAATGGGAGAGTGTGGGAGACCACACCACGTTAAAGAGCGCCCAAAAATTTATAAGATCTGAAATTTTCAGCTTTGTTTCAATTTGTTGTGGGTTAAAACCTATTTTTCCTGTACTATAAATCTAAACAGTGTATCCCTCTCTCTGCTTGCGCGCCAATATTGCGCAGAGCAGTAATCGCGTTACAGCTAGTGCCGAGAGGAGAGGAGAGCTTTTCCACGTGACCCTACATTTCGCGTAGCCGTCTGTCTATTCACCTCACCATTCCATACCCTTCTTCTTCCATGATGAGACCTGTCCCATTGCGGTCCGTGCGGGGTATGTACGTATTTCGCGGAACGGGTTACAGCTCATAACCGGTTTCGCGCGAGTGGCACATATCTCACGCCCGAATATTCGGTGGCCGAATATTCGGTGCTTCGGCCGAGAGCATGGCCGAATATTCGGTATTCGGTATTCGGCAAAATCAATATTCGCGGCATCACTATAATAAACTGGTTTTGGATAAAGAAGAAGTGTGCTATTTCCCAAACTGGCCATAAGTCGAAACGTTTTGGGACACTCCCACTAGGAGCGGCAACAGGTGATGCCTTTAGAAGAAGCTTCAGTAGCATTGCGCCGAATCCAAATCAACCGAACCCAATCCCATTCGACCGAAAATACCGCACTTTGGCGGATTTACGATTCGGTCCAATAGGACAATCCCATTGCACCGAAAAACACGCACTTCGGATTTTTCCCAATGGAATTAAAATAAATAAAATTAACTAAAAACAATTTAAGGACTACCTAAAATGAACACAAGACCCAAACTTTTTCTAAATTATTATTTTAAAACTAAGGATTGTAAGAACAAAATAGTAATGAATCAGCGAAATATGACATAATAAAATGAAGTCTTATCTAAGAGAACTACCGCTCTCATAGAACTAATTGCTAATATTTATTTTTTTTATGTTATATTCATCATGAAAATACTTTAAGTCAGCCGTTTCAATATACTTGAAGTGTATAACCGCTCCAAAGAAGTAGAGACGTCCTCCTAACCTAACAGTAATTTTTTGGAAAAGGCATATTATTTGAGAAGTCAATGAAGATAGACATTAATTCGACAAATAGCGTCGTTTGAAATATAAATACCAAACCCGCCGTTGGGCTAAATTCATTAAAAATATTGGCGGGATTCGGTCTAATGGAATTCTGCGCAATGGGAAGGTACCTTAGAAGAACGTGGGTTTAGCTTATAATTCCAATCCATCCGAGTTTAATGGTCTTAGCGATTGACGAGACTGATCCGTTTCTTTTGATCTTATTCCTTAACAGGTCCCTTTGGTATCTAGTCTACTTCCCCAAGTATTAATCCGCTTTACACCCGAAATGGACGGTCATCCTGTAAAAGGCCCTAACCCTTGGTGGGAAGCATTAAATACTACTACTACTACTAGCAACTGGAGCGAAAACGACATAGATCTCGATGTGAAAATGGCGGCGCAAGATCTATCCATAGCTGATTCATCACACGGATTCCGGGCCTTCAGAGCATTCGGCGCCTTACTATGCGTCATGGTGATCGCTGTAACGCTAGTGGGCAATACCCTGGTGATTGTGGTCGTGGCGCGTTTCCGTCGTTTGCGATCGGTCACTAACTTCTTACTGGCCAGTTTGGCCACGGCGGACATTACAGTGGCGCTTTTCGTTATGCCCTTTTTGGTCGTGTATGATATAGAACGGCGCTGGTTGTTCGGGGCCATTCCGTGCCATTTGTGGATATCTTGTGACGTAATGTGTTGTACGGCTTCTATTCTCCATTTGTGCGTGGTAGCCCTGGATCGTTTTTGGGCTATAATGAGACCCTTACGGTACAGGTCTTGCGTTTCGAAAAGGCGCGTGTTTTTCGCCATTGCGTCAGTGTGGTTGTGTTCAGCAACAATATCATTCGTACCCATCTTCTTCGGATGGTATAGTGATCAACCAGTTTCATTGTATGCTCATATGGAACATTGCACATTAAAGGTAAGGCCAAAAGTTAAAAGGTAAAAACATGAAAGTATACTTCTTTTAAGGTTGCCAGAATTGACTGTAGACGCTACCTAAAATGCGAGGGCTTATTCACTTGAATAATCAGGTGTACAAAACCGCAGTACGATTACTTGATTTCTAAAATTCCTAGAAAATCATCAGTTATCAAAATTATTCTTGTGGGTAATCAAAGGTAATCTCCGATAATCACTGGAAATCACATGAAACCTTGAGAAAATCAGAAATAATCACATGATTTACTGGTAATCTTATGTAATCACCTCGGTAATCACACATTTCGTGAAATAATCACACATAATCAATCGGGGAATTCGAAAATTCATAATAAAAATCGGAATTATTTGAATTAGAAATGATCACTGCATTCGTCGTAATTCACGAATAATCCAGTGGTAATCACGGCATATACCAAAATATCACCGGAATTCAAACAGGAATCACAAGTTATCTGCGGCAATAACGGGAAATCCGTGTAAAGATTACGGAAAATTATCGAAAATAATCTTAATCCAGGAGGTAGTGCTTAATCACTGAAATCAAGGAATTCGTTCTGTAATCATCGGAATTCGCGTAACAATTCAGTAATCAGGTGTAGAAACTTTTGGCGAATGACTAGCCCCTCGGTAAAATGAGAAGCAAATGAGCCTCCTATCAACCGTTAAGCATTTAGTTATCGTAACCCACCTCAACTTTTAATATTTACCACACCTTGATTTGAAGTTTAATTAAATAATTAATTTGAAAATGATTTAAAGAGACGCCTGGTGGGGCGCTGTCAAAGGCTTAGTACAGAATAAAGCACGGTTTTCACTTGGCGTAAATCACGACGTTTTCGCCCGACGTCACTGAACACACTGAAATAACGTTGCGCGTAGCGATATTTGCTTTCTAAAGATTCATTTTCGACCACACGTCTTCGGTTAAGAACTTCCGGGGTCCGCCATGTTTCTATTTATTTAGTTCCTAATCGAGTCAGTTACATACAAATCCCTGAGAATGCCGAAGGTCAATGCTGAAAGTTTTATTAAACCATCCATATCTTTATGATATCAGACACAAAGATTACAAAGTCCAAAAAGGAAAGACAATAGATGGGCCGCAATTGGTGTAAAAATGTTCAGTTTATCTGGTAAGCCTTGGTTCCATTATTTGTGGGACTACGCTAAGTGAAAACATTATAACGCTGGGCGACAACGTAATTTAAAAAAGAAATCCAGCCGCAAAGTAGTTTTTTTTGGTATACTCCTATTGGATAGAATCCCGTTGGACCGAATTCAGATTTCTACAAATGTAGCCAAATTTAAAACAATTTATAGCCCAAGGAGCGATTTTCTGCTGAATGAGAATATTTATATGGAAGAGCTTTCGACTGAATGGGATGGGTTTACACATATAAAATCATAGCGTTTTCCTTGAGTTGCCAAGCTCCAGTAGCGCAATGGATTAAGTGATTTGGATGATCAAAGAAGTTAAGCAGCATCGAGTGCCGTCAGTACTTGGGAGGGAGATCTTGTTACGTTAGGTAAGGTTAGGTTAGGGTTAGACAATTTCAAAAATGAAAGTTATTTACTGAAATTTATTGAAGAATGTCATTGGTGAACGTACATATTATTTGCTGCAATATAGAAGTTTAATAAAAATATCAATTTTATTGTCTGGTTAGGTTAGGTTAGTAATATTTTATAATTCATTTAACAATGTTACGCCTTTTCCAAATAATTTGCCTTTTCCAAAACATTACTGTTATGTTATGTAATGTTAGGTTAGGTTAGGTTTGGTTAGGTTATTTTAGGTGAGGTTAGGGTTAGTAGTATTTTATAATTCATTTACGCCTTTTCCAAAATATTAATGTTTAGCTTCATTGACTTCTTAAATAATTTGCCTTTTCCGAAACATTACTGTTATATTAGGTTTGGTTAGGTTAGGTTAGGTCAGTAATATTTTATAATTCATTTAACAATGCTACGCCTTTTCCAAAATATTGATGTTTAGTTTCATTGACTTCTCATATCATTTGCCTTTTCCAAAACATTACTGTTATGTTATGTAATGTTAGGTTTGGTTTGGTTTGGTTAGGTTAGGTTAGGTTAGTTATATTTTATAATTCATTTAATAATGTTACGCCTTTTACAAAATATTAATGTTTAGCTTCATTGACTTCTTAAATAATTTGCCTTTTCCGAAACATTACTGTTATGTTAGGTTTGGTTTGGTTAGGTTAGTAATATTTTATAATTCATTTAACAATGTTACGCCTTTTCCAAAATATTGATGTTTAGTTTCATTGACTTCTCAAATAATTTTCCTTTTCCAAGACATTACTGTTATGTTAGGTTAGGTTTGGTTTGGTTAAGTTAGGTTTGGTTAGGTTAGGTTAGACAATTTCCAACAATGAAAATTAATTACTAAAATTTATTGAAGAATGTTATTGGTGAACATAAATATTATTTGCGGCAATATCAAGAAGTTTAATTAAAAAATCAATTGAAAAATAGGAATGAAAGGAAAATTCATGATTGGAAAACCGCCCAAATTGCGGTATTCGGTCTAATGGGATTCGGTCGAACAAGACATTCGATCCAATGGGATTCGACCCAATGGTAGACAATCGTTTTTTTTCGGTCAAGTGAAAACCGTGCTTAAGGTAATCCCTAGCGAGTCTCCAAATTTTAGATTTGAAATGCCATTTTAGACTACTAGTTTAGTGGTTTGTGTCTAAACCTATTAAATGGATCTAGAAATGGACTTTTCTCAATCTTTCTATTGCTTTCGTCGCTAGGCCTAGGCCTACAGCAATTCAGCCTTCACAGCAAATCTACCATGAGAAAAAATGACACAAATGACTCGTGTAAGAAAATTTACCCTAGAGAAACAGTTCAGACTTCGGCTTGATACACACCCTAAAAACATTTTCACATTTACATGGAAAACCGTTTCGAAACTGTCCAAATATTTTCAAAACTAAACAAGTTGGGAAACCAAAATAAACCTCACCGAGTCGAGACGAGGCCTATATCTACACAATTAAGAGGTTTTTCTTAAATAATTAATTAAATATAATTGATATTAATTATTTTAATCGGCAGTAATTTACCTTAATTCTAGTTAAATCGTTTCAAGAAACACTATTCCTAAAATCATTTTAAACATAGCTATTGTTTAGGGACCGTCCATAAACTACGTCACACTCTTATGGGGGGAGGGGGTTTCTAAATTTTTGACGGTCCGTGACAAGGGGGAGGGAGGGGTTCTTCGATGCGTGACGTCACATTTAGCATTGATTTTGTTAGGAAGTCAGTAAGAGGCCGATTGGCTCTCTTATGTTATAGAAGAAGAAAGACAACATTCCATAGTCCACCGTTACAATAATTTACCAAAATTGTTATTCCATCATCACTTAAATACTAGAAAATTTAAGCAATTATCTACTATTTACACCTTAATATAGCCAATTTAAATAGCGTATTTAAAATAAACAGCGTAAACTCTCTTATGTCTCTGTTTATTCGCCCCTATTATTTGTGAGAATGAATCAAATCCCCCTGCCGATTGAAATGGTTTCGATTCTTTGGCAAATTTTCAAAATCTCAAGCTCGATTAGTCTGTTTTCGGTGACAGTGTCGAAACCTAAAATTGTGCCCCTTTAACTAAGCCTTATGGAACTTTTTTGAATCTTATAAAAAACACATCCAGACATTAAAATTCTAAAGGTCAATCAGAGGGAAAAGGCTTAAAACGGAAGCGAACTTGAATTTTCAGCCGAGCAAAATATTTCTGAGAGGGCGGCATCATTCAAGAAATTAATAGAATTAAATTTGTAAATTAAGACAAATCATAGTGCGGAGGGGGGGGGGTTAAAGAAATGTGACGTGGTTTTTAGGGGAGGGGTCTGAGAAAAGCGTGACGAAGCGTGATCTGGGGGGACGGGGGGTCAGAAAATGCTTTTTTCGCGTGACGTAGTTTATGGACGGTCCCTTACGTTTGAATTCAAGCGTATGCCTCTTTAACAATTTTTGGAAATTTAGGGTATATAAGGCGATTGATTCACAGTTAATGATAAGAAAAGCCGCAATTGCGTGAACCATTGGTGGAAGCTTTAGCTGACATTGGGAGGAGGCTAGACGTTTCTCGTAACCCTAGCCGATCACCACATACATCTTAACCCTAACCGCATAAGCATATCAAACCACCCGTAAGCGTGAATCGGCGGGAAATTAGCCACAGGCATTGTCTTGGTAAAACTCGCGACACAAGTCTTCCTGGTGGCAAAAAAGGGAAACTTTATTCAAATAGTGCAAGGGATGCTACCGAAAGCTTGGAAATAAATACAAGGATTAATATATATCTTAAACTTACCTATTATAAGCTCTACCTCTATTAATACTTGTAATCATAACAAACATTGTCGTCTGCTAGTGGGGCTAAAACGTGGATTTTGAAGTTCGCGTAATGAAGGCATGCGGCAACCTACACTTTTCTCTTTTGTACTTATCCTGTTCGTAAGAAACCAGTTGTACTGTGTACACTTATCACTAAGAGTTTTTCCCATTTTCTTTAAAAATTCGAGGTAATTTGCTGTTCCTAATCTTAAACAAACATCTTAAGTCTTAAAAGCCCGTACTAAACCGATTACCGCTGCCATTTATTGCAGAAGCAGACGACTGCTTAGATTTCCGGGTTATAAGGTGGTAGGGGGAATCGGGAAGGAGAGAATTGCTTCGTTTTCCCTCTAGGTGGCGTAGAACCTCAAATTTCTCTCTGGCGCCCTTGTACAATGGTGATTACCCGTGGTCTTATTGTGAATTCACGCTTACGGGTGGTTTGATATGCTTATGCTAACCGTGATGATGGAGTAGAAGCCAAAAATTGCTTTCTGCTCCATTTGCCAACTGCGAACGTGGTGACAGATACACTCACTGACACCCACACAGACACGTCCAGTGTAATACATCTCCGTGCCGTCATCGTCACTCGGAGAGGTAAAAGGGGGTCTATAAAGAAGTTGGGGACCTTTGGTTTTTTTTCTTGAAAAGTCGTTAAGCAAAATGAATGTTTTTCCTACTTACCAGGAAAATAGTGTTGAAGTATTTTCCAATTTTCTTGTTATTGAACGTTATCCATCAGGTGAAACAATTGGGCCAATCACAACGCGTTTGCTATAGAGCTATTTCAATTCGGGGGAAAGGAGAGCTTTTGAGAGGGTGCTTCGCCAGTCCCCGCCCAAGCGCCTTATTGTGCGCGAAATTTAAAATAGAGTTCTTCATCAGCCCGCACGGAGGGAGGGTGGAAACCGGCTCCGATTATTGGCAGGCCCAACTGTGACGTTTCCCTCCTTCAACTGATATAGCTCAAAAGTTTACCAAGGCCTAACCAGAGAGGAGAGAAAGAGGGAGATAGAAACGCGCTTTATAAAATCCGCCGAAAAACGGGAAAATAGGGGGGTAGTAAAAACAATTTTCGGTACGTTTCGTCGTTTAGTTAGTCCTTTGCGCATGGGGCATTGACCTCCTCACCTTACCTCTGTCATCCTCTACCTCAACTGTGCGCGAGAAAGCAGCGCATAGGCACCGCGGTGTACCCTAGATTTACCCCCGTTTTCACCACGCATGGATTACGGCTGCCTATACTGATTCTCTCTCCCTCTTTCTCTCCTCTCTGGCCTAACTATTCGGTAATCGATTTGGAATAAACTATTCGATGCGGTATTAGATAAGGAAAATTTTTGGTATTCGGTAACCGGTTCGATACCCAAAAAGAGGTATTCGCAAACCCCTTTTTGTTAATATGGAAGACTTGAAGGGGGACAAAGATACCAATTCAGAGTGTGAAATACGGAAACCACTCAAATCCGTCACGTGACCCAAAAATATTTTTCGCCAGACTCAATAGTGTGAACTGTCTACCGCCGGACGCCGGTGTAAAAGCTAAAATTTCTACCGTCGGCTGCCTGATTTCCGCCGGGTTTTTTCCGTCGAGGGTGAATCTAGCTTATAGCGTGAACTGAGGCAAAGTCAAATCGATTCAAACTCGTAATAAAGAGAGTTTCAAAACTAGTTGGGCTAACGTGTTCTGAACCTACCACCGTATAAAACTAAATTCCCACTCGAACGAAAAACAAGACGACCCAAGGGCTCGTAATAGTAGCCACACAGGCTTACATACAATTTATGTGAATAGCCCCTCGATGAGCTACTTTTAACTGTGCTAAAATGATTACACACAAGTAACCCCTAATAGAAGAACAAAGTTTTAGTGATTACCCCCTCGATGATCGAGTTACCTTTAACAGTGCTAAAATGATTATGTACTTAACGCTCAATTAATACACGTACCGAAAGTTTTAGTTAACAACATAGACTTATGCCGACGCATAACTTTCGCATCTTACAAATTTCTAACATGAAATTATGGCCAGAAGCGTTTGAAAGGTAAAGAATTCGGTAAAACACCATTGTGATATCCCGGTGCCTTATGGCCATTCTAAAAATAACTAATAACATCAGTATATACTTGCTTTTGCTTTTAAAATTTCCCTCGATTTCTTTGAAAGTTGAAATAGGGGATAGGAACTCAAGGGGAGCGTGATTGTAGGCGTAAAATCCTTATTTTCGACGGGTGACAGAAAATTGAAAGGGAGTAGGAAACCTCCCATTTAAATTAAAGCTAGATTCCCACTCGACCGAAAAAACCCGGCGGAAATCACACAGCCAACGGTAGAAATTTTAACTTACGCCGGCGTCCGGCGGTAGACCGTTCACACTACGACTGAATTTTCAGTTTGGCGGTAGATATTTTTGGGTCACGTGACAGATTTGAGTTGTTTCCACAACATCTATTTCGCACTCTGAATTGCTATCTTTGTCCCCTTGTCGCTTAGATCGTAAAATAAGGGATATTTTCTAACCTCCTCAGTAAAGTCTTCCTTATTAACATGTTTTTTTTTTTTACTTTCGTAAGTTTAATTTTTCTTTATTGATGGTATGTTTCCGATAAGCCTTGGTCAAGCACAAAAAAATGGCGGCTATCAATCGATCTCGCGTGTGCGTGCGCTCTTGAAATTTATGACGTTGTCAGTGGGATAATTTCATTGGCTGAGACTCCGGCGTAACGCCGAACACGACCGAAAAAATAGAACACAACTTACGCCCGACCGAACGGAATTTCCGTCAGGCTCGGCGTAAAGATTTTTCAGTCGAACCCCTTTCTGCCGGGATTCCGTCGTGTTTTCCGTCTAGTGGGAATCTAGCTTTAGGCAATAAAATAATGCTCTCCCTCGCTTTAAATATATCGAGCAAACGTAACACTCAATTCACAATGCTTAACCACAATTAAACGCTACGCTTATACTAACTATTATAATCCCCTTCCTCTTGTATACACGAAAGGAAAATATCACTTCACCACAATTCTCTCCCATTCACTCTCCCTTCAATAACGAACGAAAAATTTTATGCTGCCAAATTCGGTACTCTTTCACGACAACGACGCCGCCCACACCCACCGACAACAACAACAACAGGCCAGGTCAAACTAAGACCCACATCGTAGATGTTCATCATACGATGTGGCTAAAAAACCGGCGGAAATCACGCGGCCGTCGGCCGACGGTAGAAATTTTACCTTACGTCGGCCTGCGACGGAAGACCGTTCACACTACGACTGAATTTTGAGTTTGGCGGTAGATATTTTTGGGTCACGAGACAGACTCTGAATTGGTATCTTTTTATCCTTAGTTGCTTAGATTGTACACGAAGGGATATTGTCTAACCTCCTCAATAAAGCTTCCTAATTAAATCTTATCTCTTTTTACTTCCATTAATTAAACTGAATTTTTCTTTCTTGGTGGCGTTAAGACTTGGTCAACCACTACTTGTTTATAGCTCTAAAAATGACGGCTATCAATCTATCTTGCGTATGCACATGTGCTATTGAAATTTATGACGTAGTCAGTGGGATAATTTAAAGCATGGTTTTCACTTGACCGAAAAGAACTACTTTGCAGCTGGACGTCAAACGTCAGATATTTTTTTTTCGTTGTCGCCCAGCTTTATAGCGTTTTCACTTAGCGTAGTTCCCGCAAATAATGGAACAAAGGCTTACCAGATAAACTGAACATTTTTTAAACCAATTGCGACCCATCTATTGTCTTTCCTTTTTGGTCTTTGTAATGTTTGTGTTCCATATCCTAACCTCCTCTTCTATAGATTTTCAGCATTGACCTTCGCCATTCTCAGGGATTTGTACGTAACTGACTCGATTAGGAACTATAAATAAATATAAACATGGCGGACCGCGGACGTCCTTTTCCTAAACACTCATCGTCGAAAATGACGTCACGATATAAGCTTATTAATGATTGGCTCGCGCAGAGCGTTAAAGTTGAACTCGGCCGAAAAAATAGGAAGCTAATATCGCCACACTCGTAATTTTTGTCCAGCGTAACTATCCTTTTTTCGGTTGTCACTTGACGTCGGGCAAAAACGTCGTGATTTACGCAAAGTGAAAAATAAGCTTAAATGGCTGAGACACCGGCGTAACACAACTGAAAAAATAGAACGCAACTTACGCCTGGCCGAACGGCAATTCCGTCGGGCTTGGTGTAAAGATTTTTTGGTCGAACCCCTTTATGCCGTGTTTTCGGTCAAGTAGGAATCTGGCTTTAAACAATAATTATTGTTTTGCATCCAAAACAAGCATTTCAATTTTGGTATAGCCACCAACCGGCCAATCAACACCCGCGATTTATTGGAAGCAATTCCCGCAGGTTTTCCCTGGCGATCAGTCTCATTTAAATCGTCTGCATTAGCTTCGGCAGTGAGCACAAATAGAAAGGAGAGTCCAAGAGAAAAAGGGGAAGGTCAATAACGGCTGGCCAACATGGCTCTCACACGCACCTACCTCGGCGCACAGCAACGTCATCCGTTCAGAAGGAAATTCAAAAAGGGTAAACACGAAAATACGGTTAGAGGCTCACACCTCGGCCGTAATACTATTGGCCGAAACGTAAAAAAACTCCTCAGATTTTTTAATTCCTCTCCGTTGCGCCGATTGCGCATGTGCGGCACTCTCTTAGAGAGTCCCAGCACTGGTACCGTTATTGAAAAGGGCGGAAAGGGGGTGGGCTGACGGAAAATTTGATCTCTCTGACCCTCCTTTCTATTTGTGATCACTGGCTTCGGAAATCATTATTCTACTCCCCATAATTCTATTAGACGCGACTTTGATCTTTTAACGATTAGCGGATTAGAAACGTTAATAATTAGCATGTTTAAGGTTTTACATTGCACTCAGATTACGCTCGTAATCTTAATATATTAAAATGTAGCGTGTTGTATTTTGCTGTATATCTGAGTATCTAGTTTCTTTGGAATGAGAAAAACGGTGTTTTGTGTGACCTTTGAAATTGATAAAAAGAAAAAAACTTTCTCTTACACTCCAGCAGAGTCCAGCTGCTACACAATTACTGTCGTCCTCAAACTTTAGCAGACGACGGGCCCTGGGAATAAGCCATTTAATTTATTCTAGAGCAGGGGAGCAGTCTGGGACAGCGTGGGAAATAAGGCGGTGGCACAGGGCAAATGGTAACTTTAAAAATTGCCTGGTCCAGTTTAAAAATTAAAACGGAGGGGGGTCCTCAAGACCACTAAGAAAATTCAAGGGTAACCTGAGCCCAGACAATAACTCAAATATTTCAATAATCCACTTCTTTAGTTTAGCAGAAAACGTGCCCTGGTTTATGGCCATGGACTAGTTTATTTATTCAAGGCCAGGGGGGGGAGGTTACTGGCCTAATGTCCAGTTTAAATAAATCCTTATTCCCCACCCTGGTCTGGGAAATAGCACACTTCCTCTGGTCCAAAACCAGTTTATTAATTGCTTGGACTAGTTTTTAAATTCAAGAAGTGGGGGTTACTGGTTTATAATTACAAATCTATAGGAAAACAAAGGCGGAGACCAGTCCGGAGTCCAGTTTATTATTTTGTACACTGGTCCCAATGACTTGTTTAAAAATTATCCTTTATTTCCCAGATTGTCCCTTGGCCTTGAATAAATAAACTGGTCCATGACCATTGACCAGGGCTCTTCGTCTGCTAAACTAAAGAAGTGTAATATTAAAATACTTCAGTTTATGTCTGGGCTCTGGTTACCCTTGAACTTTCTTAGTAGTCTAGTGAACCACTGACCCCTACTCCGATTTAATTTTTAAACTGGTTATTTGCCCTGTGCCACCGCCTTATTTCCCACGCTGATCGACACCCATTGCTAAGCATAACAAATTAAAAAAATTTAAATTTTCATTTTAAAAATTTTTAAAAATTTTTCGAAACATTTAAAGACTTCATATTTAAAGTGAATGAGAAGATTTGTTTGAAAAACCTTTGATTTATATAACAAAAGATAGAAATAATTGGTGTGAATTCAAAAATATCAAGCTTTTAATTCTCGGATTTCTGGTTATTTGGCAAGATGCATTTGAAAATGCTTCATATGAAATGATTTGAAATCCACCTTTTATGAAAGGCTAAAACGTTTCCCGTAGGCTGACGTCACAGATATATTTTTCACGTGAGATGGTGTCACTCTCTCCGCTATCAGAGGCAGAGTTTAGACTGGCGAGAAAATCGAGATGCGTATACCATGGAAGAAGAAGGGTGTATGGAACGGTCCTATAGTGTTAAAGAGAGCGCGTTGAAAAATCGTAACTTCCCCCTTTTCATCCCCTCCTTCCCGAGTTTATCACCAACGTTGAAAGCTTCTGCGCAGTAGTAGAGGCGGTAGAGAGCAGATCTAATCAGTGTATCCCTCTCTCTGTACGCGCAAGGAGGTGGCTTGCGCGCCAATATTGCGCAGAGCAGTAATCGAGTTAAAGCTAGTGCCGAGAGGAGAGGAGAGTTTTCCCACGTGACCCTACATTTCGCGTAGCCGTCTGCCTATTCATCTCACCATTCCATTACACCTTTCTTCTTCCATGCGTATACCTCGCGCGTATAGGATTCCCGCGCTTTTTTCCTCACGTCATAGTGATGTCATCAAACGGGCGAACAAGCTCGACAAGACAAAATCATTGATATATCGAAACTGAGTTTTCGTGATTTTTCAATGGATTTTAAAAATAGAAACTTTGGTTCAATTATATTAAAAACTTGATATTTTGAAAGTAGAGAATTGAAAGTGTAACATAATACCACTTTCGTGGTAAAATATGATATGAAATTGTAAATTCGCATTCCCATTCAATAATATTTCAAAATTTCCCGTACGAGGAGATTTGAGAAATGGTAGCGGGGAAATACATCATCACTAATGGACACATTTCTTCAAAATCGGAAGTTTTGTCGAATAAAGGTGAAATTCATGAACGTCGGACGCAACGCAATTTAGTACAAACGAGGGTAGGCCGTCATGCGCAAACGTCCTGCCTCTACCTGTACTAAATTGCGTTGCGCCCGACGTTTATGAATTCCACCGTAAAACTGTCGATAGAGTTGTAAAAGATTTTACAAGTTGGGAAACGAAAATAAACCTCTCCGAGTCGAGACGCAATTAAGAGGTTATTCATAAATAATTAAATGAATACAATTGATATTAATTATTTTAATAGACAGTAATTTACATTAATTCTAGTTAAATCCTTTTAAGAAATATTATTCCTAAAATCATTTTAAACAGAGCTATAGTTGACGTTTCAATTCAAACGTATGCCCCTTTAACAATTTTTGGAAATTTAGGGTATGTAAGGCGATTGATTCACAGTAAATGATAAGAAAATCCGCAAATGCGCGAGCCTTTGACATTAGGCCAATCGCCGTGTACTTCATAATCCTAATGATAGGAGTAGAATCCAATATTGCGTTCTGCGAACACGTTTGCTCCGATTTGTTAATTGCGAACACGGTGACAGACACACATACACAGACACATCCAGTGTAATACCTCTCCGTTACGTCATCGTCATTCGGAGAGGTGAAAATGAGCTCAAAACATTGGAGAACGATCTAACATCAAGGTCATATATCAGACTTTCTACCGTAGCCTCTAGTTCTGAAAGTTGTGACGTTGAGGTTTTTCTACTAAATTGAGCACTGATTGACATTAATTATCTTATTTAAACTTTAAATTGAATGTGAATAAACTTAGCTAGCCAAGGTTTAACGGTTTTCCACGCTGGTGGCACGATCGCGAAAAGCAGACAATCTGCTAACCGGAAATAAGCGTAGCGCACTCGCTCACGCTTGTTACTCGTGCAGCCAACGTGATCGATTAGGCTATGCTTTAAGGAAATGGTCGCCTTTCATTGGCTCTTGCGAGATGACGTAGAAAATGACGTCGGGGGCAACATTTTCTCTATAAGCTCTCCCTATTTTATAAAGCCATCTATTGCAATTGGTTCGTCTGTAGCCCTTCTTGACCAATTACCAATGCGTCCGACATTTTGGAGTCCCACCCAACCTGAGCCGTTCCACAGTTAGCTCGCATGCCTATTTCTCTCAGATTTCGGATCCACCCACATCATCTTGTTACTTAAAACGAGTCACGTATAGAGCTATCTCAGTTGTGACGTCAGTACCTAGGTGAAACGTCATAGGGCTTAGCTTTAGAAGTTGGCGGCCATGCTTGGTACCGCTTTGATTATATGGGAAAATATCATGGGTGAGTTCACACTAAAACTTATGAGATAGCTCTATATGGTGATTTTTGAGAAAAGACTTGAATACTAAAATAGCTGACACACAATACCCTCATTCGTAGGCTGGAAATATGTCTCCTTAATGTTGATAGTTCCCTTATGATACTACCTAAGCTGACCGATATCGAAATTTTATTTAAAAACAAGCTGCCCCAGCAAAAACGACACATGTAAGATAATAAAACGGGATATGTAAGATAATAAGCAAGACGACCCTAGGCTGGGCTCGTAATAGTAGCCACATCGTACAGTACTTAACAGGCGTACAGAAAATTTGAGTGAATAGCCCCTGTTAACTGTTTTAAAATTATTACTTTTTTACTTCTGTTAAAATTAAAATGGTGCATGTAACACGAACGGAAATCCCCACGATGCGCATCCTTTACCAGTGATAAAACCAAAAATAAATTGGGGAAAGTGTTGACTCTCTCCTTCGTTTGTGACATGCATTTGGAGGGGTAAATGCATACTCGAGAAATGTGTTTCATCCCCCTCGCCTATTCACCACCTACCTAAGATAATTTGTAATATTGCGCGTGTAGAAATAGTGCGGTTTTATTTTACATTAGCTGCTATTGATTGAGGCTTAGAGAGATGCACGAAACGGAATTTTTTCCGTTTTCCGCGGAGTCCGTTCCGTTCCCCCGGCTTAAAACGAAATCGGAAGTAAGAAAAATCTATATTACGGAAACGAACCCGTTAATGAAGGAGTTGTGGAAACGGAACGGAAATGGAAGAGCAAATGAACGATTTTATGGAAACGGAACGGAAACAGGAAAAAAAAATGTCTTATGGTTAAGGAATTGAAACGGATCGGACATAGATATTTGTTCTCTGCAGCTCGCTACTGAGGCTAACCGTGGTTACTGCAGTTTATCGCCACAACTTAATTTGATGAAGTACATGTTTGTATTAATTTGGTTTGCTACTATTGATCTTATTTTCTAATAGAAAAACGTTTTAGCTTATAATGACAACCCTGCAAGGCCTAAATTTAAACAAAATTCTAAACGATTTTAACGATGAGTTTTTTTTAATTAAACGATGATTTCAAGAACATCTGCGGCATTTTTAATTTAAATTCGGCGTGCTAAGGTTTTAAGCAAACTTTAACCTCGTTGAAACGCGAAAATAACACTAAAGAAAATAGAACAGAGCGCGGCGGTCCGAGGTTGTGACTCTTCTTTGAGATACGCTTATGCCAAATTCTCCCGTTTGGTGGCGTAAGAGCGTTATTTTCGGGGAAAATGACATCATCAACTACAAATCTGATTGGCTGGTACCATTTTGAACACCTCTCGCGCGCTTGAGCGTCTCGAAATGCATGTCAAGCTAAGGCAAAGGCAGGAAAATATGGCAGTCCGACACTTTCCCTTTTTATTTTTGGTAAAACGAGATACCCATTAAAAGAAGTAAAGAAGGTCAGAGTGAATAGCCCGTCGATGACCCAGCAAACCTTAATCCTTACTTCAATAAATTTACTTGCGTTATAATTGCAATATCTGTGCCCCAAGCTAGTACTTTCTTTTAAATTGCTTCTCGATTTGTGGAGAAATACACGTTATAATTGTAATATCTGGGGCCCCAAGCTGGTACTTTCTTCTCGATTTGTGGAAAAATAGACGTAACTTCTAATAATAAACACCACCTTAAGACCGTTCTAAATATAACGTCGGTATTTACTTGTTTTTGCTTTTTAAAAATTACCCTCGATTTCTTTCAATTTTGATATAGGGGAGCGGGATTGTAAGCGTGAAACCCTTTTTGTCGACTGGTGACAGGAATTATAAAGGGAGTATTAAACCGTCCATTTAAATTAAGGCAATACCATAATCCTCTCTCTCGCTTCAAATATATCGAGCAAACGTAAAACACAATTCACAATGCTTAACTTTACTATTACAAACAAATCCAATGCTTAAACTTACCATTATAATTCCCTTCCTTTCAAAATATACGAACGAAAAATATCACCTCACCCCAATTCTCTCCCATTCACTCTCCCTTCGATGACGAACGAAATATTTTATACTGCCTAAGGCAGTTTTCTTTCACGACGCCACCACCACCGCCAACAACAACCCGGGTCAAACTAAGACCCACATCGTAGCTAAGAATGGATTTAAGGATAGGACAAAAGATATTTGTCTTTGTCCTATCCTTATATTTGCCCTATGATCTTATTAGCTTAAATCCGTTCTTGGTATTACCATTCTCTAGACAAAAATGCACGCTTCATGTGTGATAGAGCTGATACAATTTCCTAGAACGTATGAGGGACGAACTGTCAGAACTGTACTGATTCACTGAACGCACGCGTGACGCGTGTTTAGCCACAGTCCTTTTTCGCGGTGTAGCTGTGGCCGCGGCGCGGCGCAATCGTAGCCCCCTCCCCGAGGTAAGAACTTTCGATAAAACAAAATATGTGTCATTCATTCACCGTTTGATCAAGGGGTAATGGATGGGGGGGCATTAACAGCCGCAACCGCCCTGGGCATCAAAATCCCTGGCTACGCCGCTGGCCTTCAAATTTAAAAGGGAAAATATTAGAAATAAATTATCTCTTAATACAAAATAATTAGGCCTCGCGTTTAATTAGTCTTAAAAACGAGGACTACTGTCCCACTATTGGTTTAGTGGCGTCTGCTGGACCAATCCCGTGCGTTTTTGAGACCAATTAAAAAAAGAGATCATTAATTTTTCTAATATTCTACCATGGATAAAGAATGGGCGTGCGGAAATTTGTTTTCACGCTATAGGATAGGCAACTCCCTATCTCGAACGACAGCTTATTCTGTATATACTCGATCTGTTACCGCTCCTGTTGTCAGCACGCGCAAAGCTAGGCCTCTATGTAACGAACCTTTGCGCGTGCTGACAAGAGATTAATGAAATACCTTTCTTTTAAGTTGGAAATATTATTTAAACTTTATTTTTGGCTTACATGACAATAAAACACTTCTTGAAAAAGTCTTCAAACAATCAGTTGTTAAATTTACGATTAAACATTAAAAGGCACATGGTTTTTTAAACTTAATTCTTAACCAAACGCTTTTGATTAAGAAAATTAAAGTACTTAATACGTTTCAGTAAACATGGAATTTTTTTTGGTACAAAAAGCTATGTTCTTAAACTGTAAGTAATAACAAATTTTAATTAATAGTAACTAATTTTAAATTGGGCAGGTAATTATAAAATGAAATGTCTTTGGCTTATTAACATTAAAACACTGTGTCAAAGTTAACCTTCAAATTAAGAAAAAATTAAACATTTCACGAAATAAAAAAATTAAACATTTCAAGAAATAAAAAAAAAATTAAACATTTCAAAAAATAAAGAAAAAAAATTAAACATTTGAAGAAATGAAGAAAAAAATTTAAACATTTCAAGAAATAAAAAAATTGAAGTTTTAAGAAACGAAGAAAAAATGGGCAAAAGTAGGCTATTTCAATAACCGAACACCCAATTGGTAATCGTGGTTATTTTAACCAAAGCTTTGATTCACAAAATTAAGTAACACGGTTGGGTAAACATGGAAAAATTTCAATTCTCTGGTACTCAAAAATATTTTATTAAACAGTAAATTATAAAAAATTTAATCATCTAATGTTAACTATTTACTTTAGTTACTTTTTAAGCATTGAAAAAATAATAAATGACATTGGTTTTAAAACGTAACATAACTTTGTTAACGTTAACCGTGAAAAAAAATTGTAGTATAAAGCAAATATGAAATGTTTTAAGATATCAAGAAAAAAACAAACCTTTTAAAAATAATGAAAAAATGGACAAAGGTTGCCACACCCTTTTGGCAATCATGGTAATCAAGAAATGGTCTAGTAGCGTCTGTAGTTTGTTCTGCGCGAATGATTTGGCATAATTATACCAGGAAAGGCAGTGGTACGATTGATACCACCAACAGCAAGTGGTCTATTATCATCCCTCAATCTGTGACTTTGTCCACCAATGGTAGATTTGCATTCGTTACAAGTACCTTCTTCCATGGGTCTTCCGCATTCGGTGATGCAATAAACGTGTCCATTTGGGCAGGAATACCAATGACCTTGTACGGTACCCATGGCCTTTACCACTCGCAATGTCTCTTCTTGACTTACATCCAAATACCTGGGACCAATTAGCTTCTTCAGTTCTTCTGTCCAGGAATTAAGAATTTCGAAATCTGACTCAGTCATCGCTTTGCAAGATGTCAACATTGTCATAATTTGGTCCAATAAATCTACTCCTCGCTTGGTGAAAATGTCAGGAATGTAAAATCCGTTCGCGAATTTTGTAATCCATTGCAGACGTCTTGTTTCGATGCTTACGTCATTTAAAAATTGAATCGTTTGACGGTTGTGGCTGACGTTCGCAATCTTCGCTATAATTTTCTCGCGAGAAATGCTCACGTATTCTTTAGTTGACTTTCGCTCCCCATCTTCCTTAACGAGATAACGAGGATTATTAGGAATTTTGTCCAATTCCTCGAAAATGGCAAAGTTGTTTTGAATTGTAACCAGAATATTACGCGACAGTACTCGTTTGCATGAAAGACGTTTCCTTGTAAATTCGAGTGTATTTCTGCTGATATACTCCGAATAAGTAAAATCCCCGGATTTGGACGCTAACTGCCTCTGCAACTCTCTGTTTTCCTCAAGTTTTCCAAAGGACTTTTCTTTAACCAATTCGATTAGCGACAAACTCTTATTGACATCCTTTCCGAATCTAAGATTCCTTCTAATAGGAGTTTTGCATTTTGGACACGAGATGGCTTTTATCGCCCCGCCTATTTGTTCCTGGACCCATTTCGTTAAGCCTTGGATCTCTAATACGTGGTGGCAATCTTCTAATTGCAGAAATCTCGCGTCGGGTTCGTCTTCGTTGCCAAAGAAAATCTCTGTTAATTTTTTCTTGTCGCATATACGGCAGAGTTTAGGGCAAGGCTCCCCGCATAGACCGACACAAGGATGGCGACATCTTCTAAGGCGTTTGTTGCAAGGATGATCGCAAGGTGGTCTGTCACAAGGCTCGCTGCACAGTTTACCGCATTTGAAGTGCTCGCATTTCCAACTGCATTGCTCGAGACACGGAGAGCAAGGGTATCCACATAGTTGAGGACATCTGCTATGAGGACATCGATTTTCGCAAGGTCTACCGCAAGGCGGACAGTTATTCGAGCACCAAGACTTGCACGGATGGCCGCATACCAGTAATTTCTGGCATTTCATTTCGCAAACGACGTGCAATCTCCCTTGGAAACATTGGCCACAAGTACCACTACATTTGTGTCCGCATTTTAGTTCAGTGTTGCAGATTTCAGGACAATTTTCCAGCAAAAACGCCTCGTCTTTCGATTGGTAACAAAGACATTTCGTTAAGTGACCACAAGGTAGTGACACCTCAACTCGTACTTTACAATCGCTTCGGCAATAGCCTCCGCATAATAGGCCGCATTTGTGTCCACATTCAAGAATTTTATTACATTCCTCGCGACAACGTTTCTTGAGTTCATTTTCGTCTTTGGACAAGCAGCAAGTGATGGTGATAGTGTGCTTGCACGGTCCAATCACTTTTTGTTTTACTTGGCAACCACCACATATTTTTCCACATCGTCGAGGACAAGGGTGTCCACAGTCCAAAATTTTGGGACAAGGTGATTTGCATCGGAAAGTGGTTATGTCTGCGGAACATTTTATATCGGCTTCGTGTCCGCATCGAGGTAAAGTCTTTGTAACCGTTACTTGACAAGGGGGGCATTCGTTGTAACATAGTTCAGAACATTTATGTCCACATTCAAGTATTTTAGGACAAGGGTGCTCGCAACTAAATGTTTCAACATCAACGTGACATCTCATGTCAGATTCGTGCCCACATTTTGGTACTGTCTTCGATACCATGACCATACAGTCACCACAATCGTCTTGACATCGTTTGTCACATTTATGTCCATTCACGCAGGAACTCTCGCAAGGCTTCGGACACTTTACTTCTTCGTGCTCTCTGTCCAATGGGTGACACTTCTTAGGACATACGTGTCCACACTCCATCCTGTAGTCGCATGGCAAAGGGCAACCTCCGTCGGGGACTTGGATAAAATTGAACGGGCTCTCGGCTTCGATTGAGGTTTTGTGTACTTGGCATCGCAAATCCAAACTAGGACCAATGGCGGACATTTTAACAAGTTCATTGGTGATCTTGGTCCATAGAACACTTTCTTGCGCAAACAGATCGAAATTGCCGATACAAAACAGAGCCTTCTTGGCTCTCGATAACGCTACGCATACTCTGTTCTCCGTTTTAAGAAATCCGATACTATTCTGGTCGTTGCGTCGAACAAATGACAGCAAAATGATATCATTTTCTTCGCCTTGGAAGTTATCAACAACCGTCGCTTTGACATCTTGGAGTTTACCAGTCAAAAGTCGTTTGATTTCGAACAACTGCCCAGTGTATGTAGTTAAAATGGTTACTTGCGATGGCATATAGCCTTGGAGTAAAATATACTTGCATAATCCAACGATATACTGGGATTCGTGCAAATTGAGGCGCGTTGTTGTGTCGCGTTCTTGGAGTTCCTGTTGGTTATGGTTCACGAAGAATACGCTCTTATTGAAACCAAGCACTTGGTCGTACTTAAGAACGGATTCGTGGTCTTCGAGATCTTGGTAAATATGCGGTACAAGCAGTCTGGAAATCTCTGGTCGCATTCGATGTTGGATACCCAAACGGACAAAGGGAATACCATTCTTGATAAGGCGTTCGAAGAGCGATATCTCCAAGTTGAACTTCTTGGCGAGTTCGTAGACAACCGGGTTGGGTCGTAACTGTTGATGGTCCCCAATGAGGATCAAATGCTGGGTGTGCTTACTAAGTGAAGTCACGATCTGAGCTTCGACTACTTCAGCCGCTTCTTCAACGACGACTATTTTGGCCTTGATACTGCTGACCAAGTGGCGGTACTTGGCGGCGCCCGATGTAGTCATGCCGATAACGTAGGCGGATTTCGCCAAGGCAGCGTCTTCCTCCGCTCTCATCTCGCTTAGTGTAACCAGTTTCTGTTCGTACTCTTTCTTGAGATCCTCTATTTCGAGTAATGTTTGTTTCACGAAAGTATTTAACCACGTTTTGTATAAACGCCACCTATCGTGATATTGTAAGCTCCAGATATTCCTTCGACTGATATGTCGTAACTCGTTACTCGTGAAATCTCTGGTTGATTTTAACTTTTTCGATAAGTTATCGGCACCTTCGTTAAGACTCCTTCGTTTTGAATTCTGAGTTCTCCAGTTATATTCTTCCTGAAGTTCTGATTGGTTAAAAATAACCTCTCTCTTTTTGTGATAAAAATCCGATTCCTCCATTCTCTGGTCAATAATATACTCAATGTCGTGCCCATTTTGATCATCTGGTACTTGGCCCTTCTCATCCTGGTCTGGACGTTTGGTAACTTTTACATTTCTCCAGGGCTGATCCGTTGGATTTTTGATAACCGATTCTTCCTGGGCCTTGGTACGTGACTTTGCACTTTCATTGTCAAACCCGAGCCATTCCTTCATTACGTTCCTGCTTTTAACAGTCGAGTCCTTAATGAAATGAGGTACTTCAACTACGAAGTTATTGCAATGATGTTCTTCCATTACAGCCACTAAATTTTCTTCAGTTAGAAGGCAAGAGTCAGCCGTTCGAACGAGTCTTTCGTTGGATTTAATTTTATCCATTATTTTTTTAACTTCATCCCTGGTGGAACGGAATTGCGAAGAAAGTAACCCGCGGTTATTTCTAAGTTCGTTCATGGAGTATGGCTTGATTGTATCACTGCGGGATTTACCACCGACTCGAATCAGTTTGTTAGTTATCTTCAAAACACCCTCGAGGAATTGGTCCAAGGCGTGATTTGTGTAGCAGACGATCAAGATAGGAGATGAACACTTCTCGTTCCATTGGTCTTTATTGTGCAGCAATGCCTTCATTATCTTTAGTCCAACATGTGTTTTTACCGTTCCAGGAGGTCCCTGAATGATGGACAATTTCTGAGTGAGAGAGGACTTGAAGGCCAAGTACTGAGATGGATCCAACTTCAGTTCTTCAGCAGAAGGCCATGTGTTCTCATCGAAAAGTTTAACTTTCTTTTCGGTTTTGCAATGGGGTTCCAGTTTTGGTTCAGTTTTCTTGACACGAGCTCTAGCTAACTTCGCCATCAACATCTCTTTTTTTCTCTGATGTTCACTTTTTTCTGTATCAAGATAGGGATCTGGGTTTTCAGCTTGAGCCATTGCATCCGTTTGTTGTGTGACAAGATCAGGAATAGTCGCATCAAAAAGGTTACCGAAACAATAAACACTGTCATCGTGAAGGTACGCAGGCTTGTCAATCGTTTTGCGCAGCTCTACAATATGTTCCTTCATGGGAAAAGTGTCTTCGTCTACATTCTGCAATGCTGTTAAAACGTAACGACTGGCTTCGAAATAAGCTTCGGTTTCAACCATGGTGAAGATCAAAGTTTGTACATTCAATATTTTGACCTGATTCTCGAACTTAACTCCCACGACACCTTTACGTAGTTTTTCATCGACACGTTCCGAAACTGTACCAAAGTAAATAGATTTGAAATTGTCCGGAGTTAGACAAACTAAGGCTCCGTAGAGCAGACGTTTACTGGTTTCCCAGGTGACATTACGAGTAGCTTCCGCGTCGAATGCGACGTAATGAGCTATTCCATCGTCTCCGAGTGTAGTTTCGATTATTCTTACACCCTCGTAGACTTTAATATCCATGACGCGTTTCTTGTTAGTTTGAAGTTTTTGATTTTCCAAGTACGTGGCGATGCCGTTTCTAAGTGGCCGAATGAAATCCTCCCTCAAGAGTCGAAATTGGATGTCAAGGTATTGGTTAACATCTAAGTATCTTCCTTCGACGATATTTGGTCGTAAAAACGGTCTGACGTTGTTAACCAAGTCTTGGAGTTCCGGGAAAATTGGTATGGTTCGAAAATCATTGGGTACTTGGTCAATGTTCTTGCGATTCATGTTATGTACAACGTTGTAAGTGTCCAACAAACTGTTCATTTTGAGTTCCATTCCTTCGAGACGTTGTAACATGTCTTGTCCGCGCTTCTGAGCGTCAGCCAGCCGAGTAATCGTGATTCTGGCAAATGGAATCAAGGTTTGCGTTGTTTGTAGCGATGCCTCAGGTTGGAATTTTTGCAACGCTTCAATAAGATCCATGATGTAGTACATTGACTGCAATCTGAAAGTGTCCGTCGGGCTGCTTTGAGTTTCCAGTAAGTATCTGGGCAGTTTTACGGTGAAGAACGTTTCGCATTCTTTAAGTACATCGCCTAAGAAATTCTTCAACGATTCCTTGTGATCGCAATGGGACGCTAGCGACAAGACGTGCAAACACATTGCAAATTTTTCTTTGGAAAGATCAGAATCACTAAGACTTAATTTGAAACCACTGTGACGCGCTTGAATGGTAAAAATAACTTCGTTGGGGGTTTTTATAAGCAAGTCTTGCAAGTTTTTGTAGCCCATTGGGTACTTGCGATCAGTGGAATCACTATTAGAGTACTTCGCAACATTTTTAAATTCAGGTCCACAGTTATTGAATGTTTTGGGTCTGGCCCCACCGAAACTTTGTGACTGATTGCCATTTTCCTTTGAGACATTGCGATTTATTGGATACCTTTGAATCACTTGCAACTGGGTTGGTAACTGTCTCTCTTTCTGTCGTAGAACTTTGGGGTTGACAGCGTCTAATTGGAGTATCGAACGCAGTGGCTGGTTATTTGATTCCAACTTAAGGTTCGTTCGACTGACTGGTTTCTGTGTCGCTTTCTGTGGTACAACTTTGGGAATGGCAACATTTAACTGGACTTTTGAACGCTGCGATTGGTTGTTTGATTCCAAATTCCTGTTTTCGAGACTGCTGGGTTTCTGTTGACTACGTTGCGACTCGCCGGGAATCTGTTTCGCATTTTGTGAAGGGCCTTCTATTGAACTATTTGATTCCATTAAATCGCTAAATCGGCTGCTGGGCGTCTGTTGACTCAGTTTCGACTTGCTGGGGAACTGTTTCTTTAGTTGTGACTGAACTTCGAACAAAGCTTCTAAAATACTTTTTGCGCTCTGGTTACCACCATCACTGTTGAGTATTGGAGGTAGTGATTGGTTATTTGTATCCTTTGTATCATTTTGATTGGACGATTTCGGTTGTGATTCCATGGTTCGATATTTTGACGACTGCTAAACTATGAATTGGAATTACTTCGTGATTTTGAAATGTGAAATAAGTATATAAAATTACAGATATTTATTTGCCCTGCTCATGTGATCAAATGTGGAATTCATAAACGTTGTTGTAACGCATTTGAGTACAGGCGAAGGCATGGCGTCGTGCCCAAACGTCCAGCCTTCGCCTGTACTAAATCGCGTTGCGTCCGACGTTTATGAATTCCACGTTAAACCTTCAAATCGTTAGCTCAAGAAACCTTCCTTTCCTAGATACTTTATTAAACGACAATAATGAATTTCAAAGCTAATTTCGTAAACACACCCGCGATAAACTTCCAATGTAAAGTAGCAAATAAATTTTTATTTTAAAATTATCTTCATATAAACTTTAATTGTATTGGTAAAACGTTAGACGACAAAGCTGTTTAAATTTCCTACCTTTAATCAATTCATCAGCTTGAATAAGATTCTTTGGCTTCGCAGCATTTAATTGGAATTTGATCTTTAAAACAAACCTATCAGAAACAAATGCGCAAACCTTACTCTAAAAAGGTAAGCATAGAAGCAACACTGGGAATCTATATGATGCCGCGATGTTTGAGGACCTTTTAAAATACCAGAAGTTCATAAGATATGTTCCATAAGTTTGTTACGGGTTAAACTGGAGCTTGTCATGTAATGACCTAGGTGGCTAGGTCATAGATTTAGGGTAAAGCGACACCTGGTGAGGCGTTGTCAAAGGCTTAGTACTGTACCGACTAAATAGGAAGATGGACTGCAAAACCGAGCGTAGACAATCGTTCTAGAACTAACTCTCAGTACATCTCTAGCATTACGAAGTATACGTAGTGTTATACTTATGGAACATATCTTATAAACTTATGATCATAGCTCATTATAAATTTCCCAAGCACCGCGAGTTTCCTAGAATACTCGCCCACATCTCGAAGCGTCATATTGGAGAAAGGGACATAATGATTCTCTGTGCCGCTTGCATTTGTTTTATTGTAATTATAAACATTTAAATTTTTCTTTAATGAATCAAAAATTTCCCGGTATAAAGGTTCCAAAGTATAATTAGAATTAGATACAAATGGAGACGTTTCAAAAGTCGGGATTAAAAAAGAGTCTGGTGTTTAACCACCTTGTTTTCTTAAGACCAAAGATTGTTTGCTATGTGTACCTCAAAGACGTTAGATATGGCTACAAACAAAAAGACCAAATTGGTAACATTGAAGCCCTATTTAACGTCTTTAGATTCACAAACCGAATGTTCCTTCTTAACCCTATATTTAGCAGACGACAATGCGCCCCGATTTTTGAAAAGCGTTCATTGGACATTTAATTAATATCTGTCATTATAGGCAAAATAAACAACATAATCTGAATAGAGTCAGAGGTAGGAAGACAGCATTTACATTGACAGCATTAGAATAAACGTGATAAGCAAATTTTCGTCTTTTATACGAATGGAACCATGATTTATTCCCGTTCATGTTCATGAATAACGACCCTTACACGCCCTAATACCCTCACTGTCAAAAAGAGGTAGGCCTTAATACAGCATGCGCCAGTTAAGAGGTATGACGTGGCTACGTCAAAGATCAATGGGGTGTTATTATCACAAAGGCGCACTCGGTAAAGGCAATGGTACTATTTAGGCTCTATATTCATGAGTCTAAAGTACTGTGTGAATTCATAATGAAACTCAGCAAAATTAATTACTACATTAATATCTAACTAACGATTCTCCTACAAATAATCCCTACTAACTAAATTGCGAACAAATGTAGGCGAAAAGCTGACCATTTTTACAATCATAGAAAACATAAAGGCGATCTGCGCTTCAGTCAAGTGAGTCAACGCGTGGCCGGGTGATGCAAGGCTTAACTAATTGCATTACAAACAAAAGATTTTCAGAAAAACTTACGTGTTTTTTGAACTTTTTTAATTTTCGTAAAATCAAGGGTTAATTAAGTTTAGTTTACACTAATTTTAATGTTCCGATGTTTGTCTTAATCAGCGGTTATTAATTTTCTTTTCTTGCGCCTCTCGCTACAGCCATGATCCATGGAGCAAGCACGTGCGAGGTTTGTTTAGTTTTACTTTGGTTTTCGAATTTCTTGACCAGGAATGGACATAAGTAAATATTGATTTTGTCCCGCTCTTAGTATTAAATTTTATGGGACAAGAAATAATACGTATTAAGCATGGTTAAAAATAATCACGGAAGTTTAATTTTCCAATCTTCAAACTTCTTTTCGAGTTGCCTCGATAAAGTTACCCGTAAACATCCTTCGAAAGTACTCGCAAGTTGATACTAACACGGTCTTATGAGCATTAAATTTCCGATTGTCGACAAGTTCCAGGGTTGGAAATAAGACAGGTTTACAAGTCCAAAACCAGTTTATTAATTGCTCGGACCAGTTTATTTATTCCAAAACCTGGGGTCAGTGGTCCCAGGGACCACTTTATTAATTATCGTTTTTGGAAAAAATAGACGGTGGGACCAGTTTAATAATTCGGGGTTCCTTATTAGAATTTTTCAAGCTCAACACATTTTCTACCAATTTTACTCTTATGTAGTTAGTACTCCTTGGCTACAGCTTCCCTACAAAAGTTTTGTAGTCTATTGACTATTGATCTTGACTAGGGTCTGTTCTAGAATGAGTCTCTTGTAGTCGACAGCCTAGACGATAGTCAGTACTAGTTGTCAGTAGTTGCATTAGGCAGTAGTGTATGGTCACATTACAGGATTTTGATCTGGCTTACTGATAGCGAGAAAAGATATTGCCACCGAATTTATGTAAAATGCAATAAGGAATAGGGATAGTTCAGAAAAGGATTCAGAACTTCAAATATCATTAGACATGTTGATTGATATTTAGTGGCAACTAGTTGAAAAATTGTGATAAGAAATAAAAGTTAACTATTTTTAATTTTCATACGCTACTTTTACTGTCTTTACGTGCTTTTTATTCGCACCATTTTAGAAATTTAATTTATAGTGGGACCGGTAAAATAATAATTAATGCGAGGGTCACTGGTCCCAAGGACCAGTTTAATAATTCCAACATAAGGGGTCACTGGTCCCGAGGACCACTAACCAAATTCACCTTATTTCCAACCCTGGTCGACAACTATCACAACATCGCAATAAACGTTGCTCTCTCTATCCTTTCTAAGGCCATCAACGATGCTAAGGGCGCGGTCAACCCTCAATTTGCAGCTAAAATCTGATGAGGAAATCATATTGCTATTAACTACACTAAACTTTAAAACTCGAAAAAAAGTTAAGAGTATTTAAGTCGAGAGAATTAAAATAATCTGATAACTTTAGCGGGAGAAACTAGATCAAGCAGCTCTTTACGATGACTGACTGATACAAAGTGATTTCATGGATGTTCACTTGGCTATCAATATGAAAAACTATGGCTTTAATCGACAGCCAATAAGATGCCTGCTTTTGCGGACAATTTTCCCTCCTGTCTTTCTATTGGTTACTTATCTATACTTTGACTAAGGGCGTCGCGTTCCATTGTGTCCGCCATAGTTCTCATATTTAGATACCAAAGGTTGCCACACCCCGATCCCCAAAAATCCCATAGAAATTTGTTACAGCTGGGGTCATTGTACTCCTTTTCCAAGAAAGAGTTGAAAATGTAAAATTTACCTTAAAATGTTGTTATGTACTAAAGATAATATTTTAATCTACCCCGAGCTTGGAAGAGAGAAGTACTTCCCTCTTCCAAGCCCCATAGATAATCTATGCAAGCCCCGAGTTCCCAGAATTTATCAGCCCCTACCTAGGCCTTTGTACCTAACAGGAGTAAGTTCGGGGCCAAGTACAATAGCAACCAAGGGCAGGGAGGGACCGGTATTTCTTATCTATTTGAGCCAAGGTCGTTGTATTGTTTACTTTTGAGTTGACCTTTGTACGCAACCCTTGCTATCGGGAAATACAAGGGGGTTGATACAATGCCATTCATCTCTGCGCATGCTCTCTCATGATACAAAAAGACTACAGCGCAGGTGCGAAAAAGCGAGATGGAAGGTATTGTTTTACCCCCGTGACTTTCCCTCTTTGCAACGTCGAAATGGTCTATAGAGCTATTTCAGAGGGGGTAATGGCTACGTCACCAATGCTATTTGCCCATTGAGAAAACCCTCATAAAATGGCCGCCCTACGCTCAAAGGCAGGCCCAATTTTCGTAGCAGACGAAATTTTTCCCCCACTGAAATAGCTCTATTGATGTGCGCTTGTTGAATTTTCCAAGTTTCGTAAGGCTTATCAGTGTATGAATCCTACCGAACAATAGTTATCTATTGGTTCCAAGTTGTTATTTACTTTTGAATTTGACCGACCTTCACACTTCGCTTCTTGCAAAGTTTAGTTTTGTTTTTGTATTCGATTTTAATCTATTAGCAAATATTGAAATTTGTTTGCAAAACTTAGCATATTTTGTTATATTTGAAAAATATAATAACATTTATTTTTTAAATTAATACAATGGTACTTTGAGGTTTTAATAGTATAGTATTTTAATTTAATTATTTAAGCCTATTATCTCTTAGTTGTATTTGAATGAATACTCCAGCGGCCATCTTGCAAAATGGCGGTCATATACCGGATAGTTTGTACAGTTAAAAATTTATTTAAAGTGTTCTTATTGGGTGTTTATATCGAAGTTCAATCATATTTCAATAGACAATGGTCGGAAGGGGGGGTTAAAATATTATGATTTCAATTGAGGGGTGTTTTAGGGATGACCCCATAATTAAATTAGAAGTCATTGTCTTTAACATACTTTGACCATGAATTTATTCATTTAACATGAATATACATCTGCATTGACTAGTTAAACTACATATTCAGGGATGGGACGGGCTTAGTTTGAGTGACGTCAGAGAATTTCCGGCGGTTTGTTTTTAAAGCTAAAGCTCTTGTCATGCGAAAGGCTAATTATGCTTGTAAATTGATCAACTACCGCGTTAATTTTACCTCTAACAGCAGGGAAAAAACCCAGCAAGATCAAGTCTCATCATTTCAGATGTTGGTAGTTAATTTTCAACCGTTTCATTTTCTTTATAGCCAAGGCTTAGCACTTTACTACCAGTTTTCAGTTTCAGATTAGGATAAACATTGCACGCACTTAATATAATTTAATTTAAAAGATCAATATCACCTTCGGACATCGTGTTGAGATATTTATTCACGTGTCGGCGATCATTTTTAAAATTCAGTTGTCAGTTGACGCAGTTTGGTAAACCTGACCGAAAATTGTATATCCCTCGTACAGTTTTGTTAAACTGGTCGTCTGCTGTTCGAACTTCCAGGTGTCTCGATTTTGATTGGCTACCGCGATGACGTTAAACGCGTCGTATGTAATAGAAAGGTCCCTCCCATCCCTGAATAACATGATAGAAAGGCTAATGATACACATATATATTCATGTTAATGAATAAATTCATGCTTTGACGTATTGAAAATATGTCCAAACTACTAAAATAGACATACTGCTTTGCGAAAAGTCCCTTTAAGTATTCCGACCCCAAAGATACAAGTTCAGAAGTATCCGACCCCAAAGATACAAGTTCAGAAGTATCCGACCCCAAAGATACAAGTTCAGAAGTATCCGACCCCAAAGATACAGGTTCAGAAGTATCCGACCCCAAAGATACAGGTTCAGAAGTATCCGACCCCAAAGATACAGGTTCAGAAGTATCCGACCCCAAAGATACAGGTTCAGAAGTATCCGACCCCAAAGATACAAGTTCATTATAGTGATTACCCATTTTAGTGATTATCCCCTCGAATTACCTTTAGCAATGCTAAAATGATCAAACGCATTACGCTCATTTAACACTATGTTAGCTCTATCTAAACCCACATTTGAATTAACCGCCAAAACGTTCCAGTCAATCATAACATAGATGGCGATAGCTACCGAACGAGAACGAAACGGGGAAAATCGTTATCTATTTAATTAGCACATAAATAAAAAGAAAATTAAAATAAAAACCCCAAACATACAAATTCATAAGTATCCGATCCCACAGATAAAAATTCAAAAGTATCCGACCCCACAGATTAAGAGGTACCCCACCCCACATCATTATCTCATTTTAGAGATAAAACTTAAGGACAAAAACTGCGAGTTTCTATGAAGTTTCTATGGTTCAGTGGTAGAATGTCTGTCTACTGCGTGAGCGATCCGGGTTCGATTCCTGGCTGCGATCCGGGTTCGATTCCTGGCTGCGACCCGAGAAAAATTTAATTAATATTAAATCTCTAACCGAGCCCAGTTACCCCTATGGGTGGGTTGTGGTAATGTGGAGTTTCTTTTAAGCTAAAAAATAACGATAACGAAAGCGAAAACTCCGGCCACAAGTACTACTACTACTACTATTACTACTACGGCTCGGGTAAAACTAAGAGCCTCATCGTATACTAAGATGTGGCTAAAAAGTGAAACAATAGGGGCTAAAAAAGCGAGCATGAGATAAAAATTTCATCACTAGACGCCATACCTCCAGTTCTGAGCGAGACTAATAAATATTAACTTAAGAGTAGACAGTATAAGTCTTTAGAAGGAAAGTTATCCTCTAGCACCAAAAGTAAATAGATATCAAAAAGTTAATAGCATTAAGTCAATCATACCTTCCCGCCTGCATGCTATGTAAAATGAGTATCGAGTATCACGTGGCTTGCTTGTAACCAATAGGATGTTCGCATGACGTCATAGAAGCGACAAGAGATATTGGAAAGCAGTACAAATTACTGAGCATCATGGGAGTAAATTTAGGGCAATATCATTGGTAGCCGCGCTTACGTGATGGAAAATGGCGCCGTAGTAGTGCGGGTAATTGCTGAATTATGGTAAATTATATTAAAATACTAAAGTCTAAAACTGTAATTAGTTTCATAATGCCGCGTAAAAACGATTTTAGTTTCGCCTTCGGTATCGACCCAGTGAAATTTTTATCTAAAACCTACGAATAATACCGCATACTCTTCCATCATGTTGCAAACAAAAGTTTTCAAACGTCCTTGGCTCTCCCAACATTGTAGTATTGTTTTACGTTCATCTTTTTGTTTCACGAATTCGTCATAATCATATTCCTTATCCATTTTTCATATTACTATTTTATCACATTCATAGACATGTAGTCTTCACAGATTTTGTACTAGGCCTAGGCTATACTGTCACAGTCTCACAGCAGACAGCTGATTGAAATTACCTTTGGAACGCATGCGCGTCGATTAGACCTTCAACAACCCGCACTACTTTGTCTGAGCGGCGCGACACAAGATACGTTAGGTACATGTCAAGTGGTTCGCTAGGTGCTACGCCATTTGTGCGCTGCCGCGGAATAGGAGCGGGAATCTCAACTTTCATAACGCGCCCATGCCGGGGAGATATTAACTTCTTGTTTATAATCTATTTACTTCTGCTAGCACCATGTAGGGCCGGAAATAAGAAAAAACATTTGTAGGACATGTGTACAGTGGTACCCCCTTTGACTGGAAAATTTGTAGGACATTGTCCACTGGAGTGCGCAAAATTGCGTAGCGTCTCTATAGTCAAGCTGTCAAAACGTCGGAAACATTTACAGGTCAACCGTCCAGTGATCCCCCCCCCCCCCAAGTTTTTAAAAAAATATGGGACATTTTAAAATTTTATTGGACAACGCCAAGTGTCCTGTGCTTATTTCCAACCCTGGCACCATGCCTAAACCACCGCACGCCATCATCCCTAAACCACCGCACCAACGCTAAACCAAGACACCATTGCATGCTTCGGAGGAGGCGGAGTCTATTTATCCTTTTTTATGGCTTCAATTACAGTTCCTTCTGGTGGACTCACCAAATAAGTGCTTACTTTAAAAAATCGAAATCGGAATGATGGGGATGAAAAGCCTCGAACACACCGTATTCTTCTCGCCATGCATTGCCAAAGCTATGATAGAGAGACCTTGAAAAGTCGGAGCAATACTCGTGCGAGGGAGGATTCTCCCCCGCACGAGTGAAAAAGTGATCATCAGCTCCATTTGTCGTCACATTCAACTTGAATAAATTCCATTAGAAAATTCCGAGCCCAGTTGAAAGGAATTTTTGATTGAACTCATTTTGATTCCTTTTTAAGTCAATTATTTAACTGTGATATTTTATACCGCTTTATTAAAATTCGAAATTTCAAATGTTAATTCGTTGAAAGCCCCTATGTACAAACAGTACTCAAAGGCCAAGCAGGGCCGGATTAAGCAATTTTGCACCCGGTTGCCGAGATAATGTGCGCCCCCTTAAGTCGAAAAAAAAGGAACAGCAAATGTTTGCTAAGCTGGGGAATAGTTTAACTCAATGTGCCCCCAACAAGCGTTGCGCCCGTGGGCCAGCACCCCATCGCCCCCTCTATTCCGGCCCTGACTATAACATACTCAAAGGACATCTCCCATTCTCTGGTAGAACCAGAGTTATGAGCCTCCAAAGTTGGGTGTAATGCTATTCCTATGGAGGGGGGGTATGTTTGTGAATATTTTCCTCGATTACTCGGCCCCTATTTACTCGATCCCCAAGATTTTAGTATTATTTGATGGGGAACTCTATGCGCCCCCAACAAGCCTTGCGCCCGGGGCCAGTGCCCCCCTCAGCCCCCCCTTTAATCCAGCCCTGAGGCTAAGTCTTATTTATTCGGAAAATTTTGAGCATGCCATTAAACCGAACTATAACTTTTCAATAATTTAAAAAACGTTAGAACCAAAAAAGAAATATTGTCCACTGAAATCAAAAGTTTTAAAACTTCGCGCAACCGGAAGTTGATGTAAGTTTCCTGTGACGTAGAAAGTGAAAAGTATGCAAAGAAATTTGGCTTAGCCTTATTGTTATTGCTAAGCTTATTTTCATATTTTAAAGAGAAAAATACTTCCCATACCCCAAAAATTTTAATTTAAAACGTGGCCTTGCCCTTTAAAGGTAAAGGAGGAAGTGGAGAGTCTAGTGATTTTTTATCGATTCTTTTTCTAATTATAAGACCAGTCTGCATATTTAAACGTCCCTGAAACACAGTCTCCGAATGATTTTATAATTGAAAATTGGTTAAGATTTTAGTTATAATTTGAAATAAGGACCTTCGACCTATCGCGTAACGCCCTGCCTTCTTGTTAACAAAATTCTACTTGCACGCTCTACACTCGCACCACGATTGGCAATTCACATCGCGCGCAAATTTTATCAAATCTCGTGCTATATTTCATTCGACATAGAGTCTGCGTGCCACGAGAATTTTGTTAACAAAAAGGCAAGGCGTTTCGTGATTGGTTGGAGGGGCTTATTTAAAATTACTGTTAAAATCTGAACCTACTTGTAATTTCAGAATCATTCGGAGACGGTATTTCCTGAATGTTTCACACTATGCAGACTGGTCTTTTAATATGTAGAAGACACACTTGATTATTCCCTTCACCCTCCCTTTAAAGAGTATAGCTGAAAGTTAAAACTGTCTGACCAGAAATGTGGAGCAGAGTAAAGGGTCCGAGTTTTCGTATTGAGTCAATTTTCCGCGTGGTTGGTCTGCAGTACGTGTTACTATCGTTCCGCTTCAACTCCATTTTCCGTCCTAATTCACTTACAAAGCCACACTTTTGTTAGAGACAAACCTTTCTTTGGTATGTGCATAGCAGTGAGCACAAATAGAAAGGAGAGTCAAAGATAGCTGAAGGGGGAAGTAAACTACAACGGCCGGGCAACATGGTTCTCAGGCGCAAATACCTCGGCGCACAGCCGAGGAGTAAGACGTCACGTCATCCGTTCAGAAGGGAATTCAACAAGCTGCCCCAGCAGAAAGGACACTTGTGCGGGATATGTAAGATCATAAAAAAGTGAAACAATGGGGGCTAAAAAATCGAGCATGAGATAAAAATTTTTACTAGACGGAGTAGACGCCACACCTCCAGTTGTGAGCAGTCTGGGAAATAGCACACTTCCTCTGGTCCAAAACCAGTATATTAATTGCTTGGACTAGTTTTTTAATTCAAGAAGTGGGGGTTACTGGTCCTCCGGACCAGTTTATTAATTCCAAATCTACTGGAGAACAAAGGCTGGGACCAGTCTGGAAACCAGTTTATTATTTAGGACACTAGGGGGGTCACTGGTCCCAAGGACTAGTTTAAAAATTATCCTTATTTCCCAGACTGGTTGTGAGCGAGACTAATAATTATTAACTTAACAGTAGAACTCGCAGCAGACAACTTTCCTTCTAAAGACTTAAGCTATCCTCTAGCACCATGCCTAAACCATCGCGTGCCACCATCCTTAAACAACCGCACCATCGCGTGCTTGGGAGGAGGCGGAGTCTATTTATCCATTTTTGTGGCTTCAACTAGAGTTCGTTCAGGTGGAGTCACCAAATAAGTGTTTACTTTGAAAAATCGAAATCGGAATGATGCAGATGAAAAGCCCCGAACACACGGAATTCCTGTCCGTAGCTATGCTAGAGAGACCTTGAAAAGCCGGAATAATACTCGTGCGAGGGGGATTCTCCCCCGCACGAGGAAAGAGGATCAACACGAAAATATGGTTAGAGGCTCACACCTCAGAAGTAAAATTGGGTGGGCCGAAACGTTAACAAACTTCTCTGATTTTTTCCCTCTCCGTTGCGCCGTTTGCGCATGTGCGGCACGCTCTTATAGAGCCCCAGCACACTGGTAACGTTTTTTGAAAGAGGGGGGGGGGGGCTGACGGAGAATTTGGTCTCTCCGACTCTCCTTTCTATTTGTGCTCACTGGTGCAAAGAGAGAGCAGGGATATCCTCTTTGTTCTCTTCCCAGTGTTTCCTCTATGCGCACAAAAGATGTTTACTATCTGCAAAAGTATAAAGAATAAAAACAAAAAGTGCACTTCATTAACATTCATTTGGTTAACTGTAGACGACATGTAAACTGAAAATGCATAATAACTACCTCTAAATTAACCTCCTACATGAACTAACCAATCAGGGAAGAGCTTCTTGACGTCATAGGTTTATAGAAAGTAGTACATGATGCTAGCGAACCAAACGTTAATTTTTGATACTACTTTATCAGCATATTCACGGAACGGCTTGTTCCCTGTGCCAAGCAGAGGGAAGGTAATCATACGCAGGGAGGCGGGGGTTGACACTATTCAGGTTGGGATAAAGGAGATAGGGGCTTCTCATATTACACGGCGTAATTTTCAATTGAACGAAGTGTAGGATACTTTTGGTTTTTATATCTATATACTTTTGCAATCTGTAATGGTGAAAGATACATTATGAAGTAAATTAGCCTTATTCCTGATCAGCGCCACTAGGGTAGTGGCGAATTTTCGAACTACTAACTGACCATAGCCAATCAGAGGGCGCCAAAAACGGAAAGAAATTCTTTTTTACATTTCTGCTTTTTTTTACGAGTTAGCGGGCAAAAATCGTCGGTAAACGAGTTTTACGCGTGATTATTTCGTCCTAGAAGAGAAAACATCTTTGAAATGTCTGCTTTAAGGTATTTTTCACGATTAAAAACGATTTCAAATGACTGAAAATAAACTTTCGCCTTTAAAAACAGGAAAAAAGCAAGTTAACACGTTAAGCCTTGGCTCAATATTGACAGTTGAGTTGTCACAGTTTCGACCATGGACATTAGAATACTATAATGGTTTCGAGAAGTGGTTGAGCAGAGAAAGTAAAAGAAAGCTCGTATTTTTTCTCATTCAAACAAGACGGTGAAATTTAATCCTCAAATTTAGTTAAGAAATGTCAAAAAGAAACGCCGAAGAGAGTGTGAGGCCTAAGAAGCGAAGTGGACTTGTTGCTTCAACGTGTTTCGCTGAAGAATCTTCGAGGCGCTTATTCTGTATATGTAAGCAACCAAAGGACGTTACGCAAAAGATGTTACAATGTGGGACGTGCTTGGAATGGTATCATCCAAAATGCGTAAATTTAGAGGAAGAAGTACGACTTAATTTAATGCAAGATGAATGGTTATGTCAAGCATGTATTGATGTAATGGCGGTTAATCCAAATATGTCAAAAGAAGGTAGGGCAATAAATACGCCTAAAAGGTAATTGGTCAATTGATTATGCAGTTTTTTAATTAGGTTTGCTTAGACTTCAAGGCCGAGTAACGCCTAAGAATGGTTGGGGTAAAAAATTAGAGCTGACCGACTTGTCTGATGGTATAGCGGAAACTCATGCTACAGCAAAGCGTGAGCAAAAGCAAGGGTTCATGCTTTATAAAGAGGACAAGATTTTAGGCATTGAATCAAATCTTCAAGGTTTGTATATAAAATAAAATGTGAAGTAATTTACCATAAATAATACATACACATGCTTGTTTATATACATTGTTTTCAGGCTAGGAGGGTTCATACCATTTACAGGAGACCAGGCTACTCCGAGGAAAAAGTAGTCTGCACTTTTCTTCTACATGTAACCTTGTGCCAATGATATGAACCCTTCTAGCGCCAATGATATGAACCCTTCTAGCCTGAAAATATTTAGCCCCAAAATTATGAATAATGTATATAACACGATTTTCTGATTTAGGAAACTTGCTTTACTTCCGTGCAACTTGTGATGCTGATAGAAGACCAACTTCTTATAACTTATTTAGTTGTTTCGTTATTGATGAAGAGCCCAATAGACTCAAATGGATATCATGCTCATGCCCAGCCGGAACCAATGGTGATTGTAAACATTCTATCGCGTTACTTTATCAGTTATTGAACTGCGTAAGGGCAGGAGAAGAAACATTACCTCTACGAGGTGTTTGTACAACCCGCCTTCAAATGTGGCATATGAACAAACCAAGAACTGACGAGCCTCTATTGTTCAATGATTTAGAAATAGTGAAACACGATCCCGCTTACACTTACCAGCAAATATTTTATGACTCTCTTACCCTATTTTGCAATAGAATTATTTAATAAGCCTTCCACAACCTCTAAGTGATGGTTGGTGTTATGTGTTTGTTATATCTTTTAAGTCGGAGACAATTACAACACGTCAAGCTAATTCAAACTCTTGACAGTCAAGTTGGATTCACTATCTACAGTTGCAATGTAGATATTGAGAAGCTAGGAGCATTTGAAATATTCCAGCGCGAATTTTTGATATATTGATCCTATGAACAAAATAAATCTTTTCTGGTTATAAAATACTTCTTTAATGACTGTTTATATCAACTTTTGTCAACATATTTAAAGGTTTAACATATGGGTGCTCTGTTTTGACATTATTTTGTACATTAAAGCATAGCGCGGCTCTCGTTCGTGCCCCTTGGTACTGCCTAGCATTACACCAAAAAAAAGGGTCTAGGAACTATCGCCATCTATGGAAAGCCTAATTTCGCCTTGTTTTTCCGATAGATGTCGCGACCACGAAAAGATAAATTTTGATAACCACACATAGATATAATAAATTATGTTAAAATTCATAGATATCTACAATACATAATGGCACAGCGTTTAAATGGCATATTGCGCCTTTGAACAGCTTTTTATCTATATTTTTTTAATATAAATGTAAAACTTCTCCAAAACTGTTTAAATATACATGTTATTTTAAACGTAAATGGCAAATTGCGCCTTTGAAGAGCTTTTTATCTATATTTTTATAATATAAATGTAAAACTTCTCTAAAACTGTTTAAATCAGGTGGTTTAAATCTCGGGTACCCGTCTTCGGGTCCGGGTCGGGTACCCGACCCGATACCCGAAACACATTTTTAAGGATACGAAAGGGTACCAGAGTCCCAATTTTAAGCCTTTGCCAATACCTGCCAGTCTGATGGGTCCAGTTCATGACGTTACCGCGCGTGTTTCAATACTTCTGCCTTTCTTAATTAAATAATTTAATTAGTATTATCAGAAGGGGATAATAGAAGAAGGATGCTACTCTGTATCATTTAATACATTAGTTATGTAACGTCATTCTTCCCAGGCTCACCCTTTTTGTTTGCTCTCCCGCTCATCAAACTATAGATGGGCATCGCACCGTAAGGTGAAATCTATAACTGTTTGGTACTAAATCGTCAGCAATCAACTCCCTAACCTCGTCTTGAGGTGAGACAAAAATCCACAAGTGCGTCTTGCCCAATAGTTTAACGCAAATAGAGTAATGATGAGGGAACTATTTATCGCGTATGTGATTCGGTTTAGTAACCTTGCTTCAAATGTTCCGATGTTGGGAAGAATGACGTTACACTTACCCCGCTTTGTGGTACACTTCTCTCGAAGAGAAGTATTATATACTTCTGGTATTATATTATTAATTAATATTGTTTAATGAATTACACTATGGGGGATAATGGCTCAGCTTTGAAATCTAGCTTTTAATTGGACTGTAAGGAAAAGCAAAGACCCGAATTGGACCCGAAAGCTAATTTTGGGGTTTTTGAAGGGCCCGAAGACCCGACGGGTAATTGAAAATTGGACCCGATACCCGCGGGTACAATTTTCTATTACCCGAAATTTACCCGACACCCAAAAAACTGGACCCGCACAGCCCTGCTTTAAATATACATGTTCTTTTAAACTTAACCCCAAATATAAGCAATAGGTATTATACACAAATAAGAAAAGAGATTTGGTTTAAATGTTTATTTTAATTGTTCAACTCATTCATTATTCTCCTCAGTAATATTTGTAGATTGTTTTTCACTCGGTGCGGAAAATCTACTTTCATGCATGGCCAACAAAACTTCTTTTGGTGGACAGTCTACCATGCCTCTATTTGGGTGAATTAATTTAGGGTGATCTGAATTTAAAGCCTCCCTCCTTTTCATGTTTCCCTATGGTGAAGTAATCTGATTTGTTAATTAAAATAATAACGCTAATAATAGTGTCCAGCATGATATCTTACGTGAAAACTTGCCCTTTTTTGAAATATTTTTAATATTAATCTCTCCATATATGGGTATTGTTTTTGTTCTAAAACCTTTACAGTATACCAGGCTTTGCTTCTTTTACTGTAGCACTTGTTGAAACTAAAATAATGTAGGAGTGTAAGGTGAAAGTAAATTTTCATTGTAAATGTTACTGTAAGACGCAAATTACAAACCGTTGAACGCCATCGTCAGTTTTGGCTTCTAACCTTCCAGTATGATAATTGTGGTCAATCGCTGCTAGTTGGACTCTCATTTCATACATTTTGAAGCTGTGAAAAGTTTCAAATTAATTACCTTGAAAGTTAGAATTTAACACTGACGCGAGTATTACAAGAAACTTCAATTCAGTAAGGTACAAAATAAAGGCGAAACTCAATGTAGGTGACTAATTTGACTTTTGGGAGAACCACAAACGTTTTACTACCCCCAAATATCAGAAGGGTCTCTTTTAACTTTAAATAAAATCAGCACTGATTACAGGCTAGTCAGTTATGCATCGCGTGTTCCAGAAATTTGAGTATTTCATATAATGACGTGGACATAGCATGAAGTTTCCTATAAATCTATCAATTAATACTCTACCTAAATGCATATCGCTTGCTAGCATATTTCAGAATCAAACTATGATAATTTTCCAAAAATCCAGTATGACTGACAAAATGAAAAAATATATATAAATAACCATGAAGTTTTACAGTATTGACTATTGAGGCGGAAGCTAAAAATCCAGCTCCACCTTAGTGATTAATTGTCATACCGAAAATTTGCATAATAACCAAGGTTATTGAGAATGTTGCCTTTGGTTACAATTTTCTTAATTTCTTCAAACTGGGGAGATTCAGGACGAAGCCATTTGTGTGATTTAATCTGTTCTAAGGTTAGATCTTCGTGCAAACAGCAGGTTGGAGCGCCATACGCAAGGGGCAAATTCCACTCGTGGACGTCGCAAATATGTTGCAAAAGGGAAAGCCATAAATGTCGCATGACAGTCAAATCTCCTTTGCATTCTCGCGCGCAATACCAAAAATGGTTGCGAATTAGAGGGGCCCAATGTGCTACGTCTTCGGAGCCTTTTTTCTTTGATGCCTAAAAAGAAATTATGTATTCATGCATAACGAATTGCCTATTTTATTGTTACCTCCATAAGCTTCTTGAGAACATTTTTGGATGCGTGCCAGATATCCCATGAATGTTTAATATTGCGATAGATGCCTTTCTTTTGACGTAATAATTTTGCAATCTGGTTATGCGCATCAGTCACTATCTCCACCATTTTGGTGCCGTATAATTGGCCTATTTCGTTTATTTCAGCAGCTGTTAGTTCAAATCCCAAAAGTTCCATATTTACACTTTTCCCAGCGGCATGTCTGACATCTCGCGATTTCACAGAAAGTATTTTTTGCGACTCCATATCAGCCATTGTATAAGTGCAATACATCGATGTATGGCCAGGGGAATCATTGCGCCCATCACCAGCTACAATAACTTCTCTATCACTCAATTCCCTAAATGTCTGTCTTTGAGTTTCCTTCCACATCTCTTCTACTGCTGGACTTATAAAATGCTCCTGGTAACTGTAAATAAAGAAAAAGGGTTATGCATGTTTACCTAAATTAGGAATTACGGATTTCCCATGGTGTTAGTTTGTTTTGCTAAAATCATATCTTTCCAGAAAATAGTATATAGCCAATTCCAGAAGGGTGGAATGACATATGTCAATGGATGTAAAGGCTTTGGAATAGAGGGGAGTCTCTAGGGGTCGAATTTATTACGGGGGAGGTGGTCTCCATTTACTGGTCTGGAGATAGACATCTACTCGAGACCATTCTATCTTACTTCACAAAGCGCATAATACCAGAAGCAGATAATAGAGAAGTATTATATACTTCTGATAATACTCGTATTCACATACCTTCTACACGGAGGAAGGAGAGAAAGGTACGTCAGAGACTGCAGTTCGAGAAATAGCATACTACCTCTGGTCCAGTTTTATTAATTTCTCTGACTAGTTTTTAAATTCAAGAAGGGGGGTCACTGGTCCTCGGGACCAGTTTATTAATTGGAAATCTATAGGAGAACGAAGGCGGGTACCAGTCCGGTCACTGGTCCCAAGGACTAGTTTAAAAAATATCCTTATTCCCCAGACTGTCAGAGAGTGAAGGTAACTTCAACGAGAGTCGTTTCTAAATCGTCACGTGATCCGTTGAACAAAATATTCAAAAGGTAAATAAGAAAAGACTGTTAGAAAAACGAGTATTCGAATTAGGAAACGATTTTTCGTAAAGAAATTCGCATCACCGATTTGAATACGACAACAGTTCCCAAAACCGAGTAATCGTTTCCAAGAGACTAAATTCCAAAAGAAAACGTGTATTCCATTGAGAATGATAGGGACTATGGTCACATGACACATACCAAGCTGTTTTTTTATATATATATATTTCAACGCGATTGCACAGTTCGCGTTGTTTTGTTTTTCTCTCACCAGACAGGAGAGAAAGAGGGAGATAGAAACGCGCTTTATAAAATCCGCGGAAAAAATGGGAAAATAGGGGGGTAGTAAAAACAATTTTCAGTACGTTTATTTACCCCCGTTTTCACCACGCATGGATCACGGCTGCCTATACTGATTCTCTCTCCCTCTCTCTCTCTCTCTCTCTCTCCTCTCTGCTCTCACGCCATGCTCGGTCTTACCGTGGGAACCAGAGCGAAAGAAAAAATTCCATTCTATGCGGGAACTACAATATTTTTAGTCTGATACACGTATTTAGAGAACGATTAATCGTTTTGAAAAGAATATTCGTCGGATAAAACCGAGTAATCAAATTTTTTAGTATTCTTTTTGAAGAAACTGGCACTGCTAGGCTTATTTTGAAAACGATTAATCGTTTTGAAACCAGCCTTTCAACAATTTGTTCCTTCATAACGGATCACGTGACGTCTGGCTCCTCGGCTTTGCGCCGAGGTAAGCGCGCGGCCGCGGGAAAGAGAGATAGGTCTGTCGCGTTATAGTTACCTTCCCCCTTGACTTTCCTTTCTACAGACTATTGTAGTTAGAAAGGGGGTGTAGAGTGTTTAACCATCCCTCTAGGCGCGCTCTTGTAAGAGGGGATACTGTTCGTGACTATTAGGGGGATGACACTGAGCAAAGAGATGGAAGGGTATGATGTTTGCACCTAGTACTGACACTATTCTATTCGTGCTCACTGGTGAAACGAGGGTTGTTAGTCTAAACTCTAGGTTTTCCCCGGGGTATCAAGGAAGAAGTTTTATATTTTTTGCTACTAGGCCTATAATATGAAATGAAATGAAAGGAGGATTTATTATACAAGAGTATCGTTTGGTCTCCTTATGTTAATTATTATATATTGCAAAATACGCGTAGTGTATAGAGTTTAGCTGTTTTTCCCTAAAAATATACCAAAGCATGATAAAACCTTGAGATAAAAGTACCCTCAAAACTCCAAAAGAGAACTCCCTATTCAAAATTGAACCTTATCAATAAATCTATTTACTGTAAAATTTTCTAACCAAAAGTAGGCCTACTTTCCTAAGCCGAAAGTTGTAAAGAAGGGACGATGAAAAATGGGAGCGGTACTTTAGCCCTTTCTCTCTCTTACCCTTATTGAACTTGACATTTTAACCCGTCTTACCCACGACTGGCCGGAGCCATAAACGTAGATAAAATCGCTTTCCCATGTCGCCTTCCCTTCTAATTGTCTTGGGACTAGCAATTTCCTTTGTACAACTAAAATTTTCAAGACCAGTGATTGGCTAAAACCTTAACCCAGCTTTCAAATGTAACAATTTCTCCTCTTTTTTTGTAACAAGAAAATATTGTATTCTATTTTTATCACCATTCCGAAAAGGTCCTCCAAATCGAAAGGGTTGATTCTGAGCTACCCTAAGATCGAATCCATCCAAAAACTTAGAATTTTACCTTTATTTACTATGAAATAAAACTTATATTTAACCGAAGTCCATTCAATTATTTAATCAAAATTAAATAGTTAGTCGGGACATCAAAACGCGATATCTACTGTTTCAGTCCGGTAGTTATACGCCACCAATAACCAGCCATAAGCTCTCCCAGTTACTACACCTTAGGTTAAAGGGGGTAGTAAAGCTAGAAAGATTTCCACCCTTGGCACGCGCGGACTACATTCCCCTCGTTCCCCTTTCTTCTCCCTTTACTGAATGCCACTTTCATTTTCAATTGCTTTCGAACAGAGGCAATTTTTTTGTACGAGCTTTTTCCGACAATATCGTCAAATACAATGGAACTAATGAAATTAGGTTTGCCCGTGGCGTTAGAAAAAGGGTCTAGTGCACCGTGGGTCACTAGTTGCGCTTGTCGTCATAATTGCGAAAGAACAAAAGGCAGAAATGTTTGCCCGTGCAAATGTCTAGGGTTAAATTGCACAGATATGTGTACTTGTGGGAACGTGGGCAAGAAGGAGGTTGGTTGCAAAAAACAAAAGTTTATCTAAAGAGAAAACGTCAAGCGAAAAAAAGGCGAAAAACGCGGTAGAGACCGGATATATACACAAGAATTAGAAGAAGCGGAAATAGAAAGTAGTGCTCCATCACCGACATCGAAATTTTCGGAAGATTCAGATGATGACGATTTCATCCCACACGCGTCATTCCAAGAAGAGGCTGCGTTAGAAGAGAGCTCTAAGGTAAGATAACTTTCCAACAAAAATTCAAATCCCGTATGGAAATAACAAGACTTTCTTTATAGCCTAATTTGTCTACTCACTGTGAAGCAGCGAATACTTCTTCTGATTCTGAGAGCGAACAAGTAATTGTATATCAAGTAAGTAAGTAAGTGTTAATAAATGCTAATTCAATTGTATCTACTACTTAGGAAGTGGTGTCCAAAAAAAGGAGGAGAAAAAAGACACATAGACCGAAAAAAATTAACATTAAGCGAGGAAATTCTAGAGGCAAGCGATTCAAATGAAGAGGTATGCCATTAAACAATTTTCCGAGCAATTTTCTCATTTACGCACATCAATTTAATCTTAAAAAATGTAGGAAGATGTTCAAGTTCAATCTAAAAGGAGAAAAAAAAAGCGTCCCTAAAACGAAGCCAGCACAAAAACGTAAAAAAAACTGGAAGTAAGGTCTTGAAAGAAGCAATGGAAAAAATAGATCAGTCTTTCATGGAAAACCTAACTGACAGCCTTGAAAGCATCATGCCTCTCTACAGGTAATCAAAAGTGATATCATGGATAAAGCATGCGCGGTACGAAATTTGTTTCACGCTATGGGACA